>JAUBOD010000140.1:1192759-1204258 GCA_032353885.1 Nothura maculosa
GAAGGAAGGAAGGAAGGAAGGAAGGAAGGAAGGAAGGAAGGAAGGAAGGAAGGAAGGAAGGAAGGAAGGAAAAGAGGATGTAAAAGAGAGAAGACAAAAAGAATTACAGAAGGGTTGACGTTGGAAGGGACCTCTAGAGATCTTCTAATCCAACCCCCCTCAAGCAGGGACAGGGTCGCATTTCTGTTTTGTTTCTTTCCTAAAAGCAGAGACCACAGTTTGAGAGTCATGTAGATGCTTGAATATGAACTCTGTACCCAGAGAGGCTTTCAAAAGCATTCAAGTAATTTTGCTGCCTTGATTTCAATTTTGAATATACTAGCGGACTACTTGCTTCTTTGCTTCTGTCTAGTTGCTGAATACCCTCCAAAATCTGCTTCTCTGTGTGCATTTGCAGCTGTGTGCTTATGTCATTTTTAAAAACATTCTTCAGTGTGTAACCATTATCTATGTGCTAGATAAGTATTTAAATTTTTAAAAAGTGACAGAAGTGAAAAGGAGTTCTCCAGGGAAACCTTTCAGCTTTGAATTTGTTTAGAGATTGCTCCAAAAATCTCCTAGTTCAAACTGCATCTCCTGGTTTTCCTAGGATGTTCAGTCCTTGATTCTATGAAACCCCTCAGGCTATCTCCAGTCCAAAGGGTTGCCCCACACAGTGTCTTGATGTTAAGACAATCCTTCAGTAATGAATCAGCCAGGTGTTTGCAAGCTTTTGATAAAAAAAACACCTTTATAGAAGATTTTAAGTTCTTATCTTGTCTATAGTTTTGACCATTGAATTCTCTTGGTCATATGATAGCTAAAAACTTTTGTTCTGTTTTTTGGAGGTTTTGTTTTGTTTTGTTTTTTTTCAAGAGTACTAAGCATTTGCATCTTCCATATCTTTTACATTTTAGTGTTTGAATCCTGAGGAACCACAAAGATCAAAGCATGTGTGCAAAATAGACATGTTTCATCTCTGATAAATAGTGGTTTTGAAATGACTTTTCCATCTTCCAGATTTATATGGTCATAAAGTCAAGTGCAGGATTGTAGATCTTTACCTAATTGCTTTTGCAACTTGCTTTACTTTGGATCTTAAATCAGGATGCAGATGTCATTCGTTTAATAAAGGATATGGTGCTGTTTCCAGACTAATCTTGTTGCGGAGATCTGCTACTTTTCTCATTATTTGTTTTACTGTCAGAGAATGAATCTGCATGTAAACAAATTATCCATAAAATTCCATACATAGATGCCATAACTCTGAGGCCTCTGAATCTTCCAATTTGAACAGTTCACAGCTCAGACGTCAGAGTTGATTGAGCACAGATGTCTATGATATCATTAAGTTCTCTGAAAGGCAGAGTATATTATTGCAGTATTAACATTAAATATGTTTCTGTTTAATATGAACTCCTGAGACCAAATTCCTTGAGTTGTGTGTGATGCTTTTTGCAGATAAGCACAAGTTAATAGAGTTCTGCTAGCAGTTAAAGTCTGACTCAGCCCTAAAGCTAACAAACGAAATTAATATAATTAGATAATTTGTTGTGGATGCTAATACTTTGCAAGGGTTCAAAAAGAGATCAAACAAATTTATGAAAGAAGATTCAGTTCAAGAATGTTAGTTATAACACTGAGGAAATCCTTGATAGAGTTTTCTATTATATATTCCCCATTCGTATACTCTTTCCTATGCATCTGTTACTATCACAGGATACATATATAAACAGGATACATTAGGTCATTTTTAGTCTCATCCATTATGGCTGTTTGTATGTTCGCATTTACATCTTGCAGAAAGCAAAAGCAATTTGATTTTTAGTTCCACAAATTTTTCCGACATAGTGAGAGCTACTGAAGGAATCTTAGGAGAGTGTAATACTCAAAACCATTCTTGATACCTCAATACTAAAACTAAAATCCATAATAAAAGTCCTATGGCTTATCAATAATAAAAATGAGGTCTTGATTGCTTATCAATAATATTAAAGAAAATAAAAATGTCACTAGTAGAGAGAAAATGTAAGTATATATCAGCGTCCAATTTGCACTCTCCAAAGAAGTGATTGTTTTGCTTGGTTCTTCTTCATCATCAGTTTTGATGTATGAATGTACTGCATTTAGTACACCCATAGCTCTCATATGCCATGATCAATCACTTGAAATTCCACACTGTCCTGTTCCCAAGATGTTTGAAAAGTTGCTTTTCCCTGCAGTAAAAATTCAATTGTTACTAAAAAGTTTGCACCCAATCTTATTTAAAGTACTATCACACCTCCTCATATGTCACCACTTCCTGAATTAACAACAAAAATAGATCTGGAGTTTCCTGATAAATTAGCTAAGGAAGCATTCTTGAATACTTTTCCTTCCCCTTCCTTCTGCCACTATTACCTGTACAGATGTGAATTATATTTGGGGACCACCATATTCCTTTCCACATCCTTTAACTACAGTTTGTTTTAACTTCCTTCCTTATCTCTCTATTGTTCCTTCTAGCTTCATGAATAACCTTCTTATAGAAAGAAACTTAACGTTCATAAAAAAGGTTCAATCACTCATTTACTGCTCCTATGCAGTCCAATAAGTAATGGTAAAGTGATGTGTTTTCATAATTCATTTTAACAGCTGCATTTAAATTTAAGCACTGTTAAGATTAACTAAAGAGATAGCAAGGCAGGACTGTGAGCATATTTTTATGTTTACAAGAGCAATCATCGTTAATTTGCTGTTCTGTCGAATCCATAGAGTTTTCAGAAATATTTAGTGTACAGAAATTTAAAAATACAGCTACAAGTATTTTAACTAACTGATTGGATTTTTAAATTCAATATTCATTAGAATCAGATCTTAAAGGTCTCTTGAAACATCTCCTCAGTGATCATAAAAAAAAGGCACTTCTTACTGCAGATAGGTCTGGAAATAAAAATTATAGAAATCAAAAAGGAAGTCAAAATATAGTATCTTTTGGATCTTCTTTTGAATCTATGCTTTTTTGTTTTTTTTTTAATCTCATTTTGGGGAAACTTGCCTTCTATTCATGAATGGTTGCAACTCACAAAAACACAGGTCTTTCTGGATTTTTCAGATTACTATATATAGAAAAGTAAATGAAATTTATTTTAGTGTACACCAGTATAATATATATTACTCAGATAGTAACAGCCATGAAAGTATAGAACTTTTTAAAGCAAACTATGAAGTGCAATGTGTACTTGCAGAGTTTGAAATCTAATTGCTAAGTACATGCCAAAGATATGTAATTCGTTACTACTGTTCCACACTAGTTACAGCAACATAGAAATGTCAGTACGTACTGTCCTCATAGTTTTGGTTTGTAGTACAGAATAATTCTGTAATATTCCTATAATTATTATGAATTAGTTATTCATACACTAATTAAATCTTTCTACAACCTGGGTTAGAGAGTATAGGATTGCACACATAAATGCATATATAAATACATATATATTCTTACAAATATCTTGATAGCTTTATAAGTCTTTTCAAAAGTTAAAAATAACATGTATGTGAGAATGAAATTCCACTCCAATTTTTTATAATGAACTAGCTTTGATTTTTAATTCTGAATGAAAACTCTGTAAATATGATACTTACAAAATCATTCAAAATTGCTAAGGAAAATAAAATACAGATCACTGTTCGTAAATATCTATGCATAGAGGTAGATGATGAAAAATCCTAAATAAAACAACCACAGTGTAATCCACAGAAAATTAGAGAGAATTCAATAGTATATACTCAGGAAACAGAATAATAACATAGCATTTGATTATTTCATGCTTTCAAATTTATTAGCACCACCCTTATAATAATTTACAATGTGAAATAAATTGCATTCTTCAGTGGTTCTCCTTCCTTGAGATAAACACAAACAGATGAGGAGATGTAAGGCAGGAAAACTGATTAGTCCTATGGAAGACATATTAAAAAGATGTAAATTACATTACACAGTTAGGGTGGAATTCAGCTACTTCTAGCCTTTTTACCTACTGTCTGCACTGAGCTACAAGGTGAGGAATCTTTCTTCCCTCAGGATTTGCATCCAATTCAGAGAGGATGAATTTTAGCCCAAAGGAGCATTTCTGTCACCATTGACCATACAGGAGTCTGGATGCCTCATTTCCTTACATCTGAAGTTAAATGACATTGTAATTTATTTTTCTTTATATCTAATATACAGAATGAAGCAATTCTAAAACAGGCAGTGTTTATAAGGTATTGAAAAGGCAGCACTTCTTAATATAACGATGCTAAATATAAAAATGAAAGATCTCCTCAATCTCCTATTTCCAGTTATCTAGGGCTAGTTAACTAATTAACTGCTCCTATGTGGTTTAACTTACTTTGGAAGTTATATAGTTAAAGTTTTGTTTTGATTGATAGCTCAAACCATAGCTTGCTGCTCAGGTGATAAGCACAAATATTTCTCATACTGAAGAATTTGGTAGAGATCATATTTTCTATGAAGCTAAAAGTAATTCATATTCAGTGGGTTAATTTCAAACGTACTTAATTGTATTTTAAAGCACGGCTATGTTCCACTTGAATGCATGTTGCCTGAGCCTGCCCTGATGGCTACATTGATCCATCCTACAGGGCTCCTGAATCTACTTTTAAATTGCTCTCTCCATCTGGGCAAGCAGCAAGGCTGGCTAATGTGTGGCCTCTCAAGCTGTTCACTTAGCTTAGGTTAAGCTTGGAATAATCACTCATGACCTCTACTAAAACAAAAAGTTACCAATTTAGTCTGTGAATTTGTGATCCAAGACAATTTTATGGCCTGATGTAACTGTTGGTGTTTTTTTCTTTTTTAAACTATATCTCTTATTTACTTAATTTCATTCTCCTGGGTCACCTTGTTCATATCCTGAGATAAGTAGAATATACTTAGTCATTTTGGCAGCACCACTGTCATATTTTCATCAAAACAGACCTTCTCGCTTTACATAAGTAGGACTTTCTACTGACTTAACTACTCATAGCTTAAATCGGCCCATTGTAAGAGATATTTGGGTTTTATGATCCAGCTAGTCAGTTACTTAAAGGAACTGCAGAAAAGAGGCCTACAGATTTCATAGGATTTCCAAATCCATTCACTTTCATTTTAAGCAGTGCAAGAAATGCTTGTAACAGTAAGTACCTTCGAAGACTTCCTTGCTCAGTTGCTTGAGCAGCCTTTGGGTTTAGATGCAAATCCTCTAAGGGTCTTTCTTTATGTGTATTAATGGGTGCTTATGTTTATTAAAGTGCTGAAATTGCTTGCTCTAGCTTCCTAAAAATGTTGCCTCAAAAGCTTAACATATACGTACATTGAGGACGCTGTGACATAGAATCAGTAGCATATGCACCGAATTCTATCATTTTCTATTTTTATTCTGCATAAATATACTGGCAATAGTATTTCACTCATTATGCTACAAAATGTCCCATAAAGTTAAATTAGAAAATTGGATTTTGGCTGAAAAGCCAATTGGCTAGTTGACTGAAAGCTAATATTGTTATAGTAACATTTCCATTACAAATTGATATAAAAATTGAGGTTTATGGAAAATCTTCCATTAGCCTGCTTTAAAATTACAGTTGTAAGAAGTCTACAGTTCCCTAAACATACATCTGAAGAAAACCTCATGTTGAATATCCTATGACTCTTTTTAAAAAAATTATTTTATTTTAAATAATGCTTTGCATACAAACTAATAGATGTACAAAACTCCTTGGGCCAGAGACTCACTAAAGCAACAGATGTCCTGTGCTTGCTCTATGCTCCACATGGCACTGCCAGGACACAATGAGAGAGGTGATTCACGGCTCTGTCTTCTACACAAATGAAAAGCCTGGGAAATATTATTTATTTGTTGCATACATAGCTTATAAAGCTGTTGCCTGTCCTTAAAGTTTTCAGTAATAGAAGCCCATTGGAGCCTGACTTGTTATGCAGAGATTTCATATTTCTGCTATGGTAAGAATCCTCACAGCAGGCATATTTGCAGGGCAGCTAAAAAATACTATGATATCATATCTTTGTAACACTTTGTGGCTATGCTCAAGGTAGTTGCCTTAACCAACATCAAAGCAATGCTATTCTGCAAGAAAAGGCAGCCAGAAATCTGAACCTTTTTAAATCTTGCATTAGCAACACTGGAAGGAAACTCCTACAGGTAAAATTAAGTTTCTGAAACAAACTTTGCATTTCTTAGCTATTTGAGGTCAATTGTAGCAATAAGAGAGGAGAGCACAGTACTGGAACTAGAACAAGTATTACTTAAGGAAAATCTCTCTCTCTCTCAAAAAGAAAAAAAAAAAGGAAAGAAAAGAAAGCTGAACTTTTCAACTGCTAAGTATTCCCTGCAAATAAAGCTGCCTAATTCTGCCCAGCTGGAAGACAGTTATGCAAGTGCATCTTTTGTTAATACTGCTCACTAAGCTTATTTTTCCAGTGTAGCATTTAACATTAATTGACATTAGAGTTTAAAATGCCTACAGTGGAAAGAAAAAAGATTAAAAGAAAAGTGTTCCCAGGACTTGCAAACTGTAGCCTTTTAAAATCATAAGGAAAAAATGATGGAAAGCTTAGCAAATTTTCTGCATGGTCTGTGTAGGTTATACAGTTCTGTTCATCTCCTGCGGGGAGATGAAGACCCTTCTAGTCTAGAGGGAATCTTTGGCTTAATCTGAAAGACTTTTTGCCTCTCCAAAAGCAGATGCAAGCAGATTTGTTAAGCAGAAATTCTTGGTAGAAGGAATAAGGCTGCTAATAGAGCATAAACTCAAGTGCAAGGGAAAGAAACTGCCACCAAAGTGTGGAAAGGTAGAAAGCACCATGAAGCTAATGGTGGCTTCTTGGCTACTGAAGCCATAATGCAGAGGTCCTTCAGGCACTTCCAAAAGCAGCCAGCTCATAGACCAGAGTGACATTCGTCCCTTCATTCTGCCCATGAAAGGTCCTATCCTGCTCTGGGAGACAGCTCTAATGGCAAGTGATGCCACAAATTTTCATTTACATGGTAGTACAGCATTGTTGATCACTGGCAATTTTCAAGATTTCACTTGAGAAAGCAATATCTGACCTCACATAGTGCTAGATGTAGCAGTATGGTGGTCTAGAAGTCCATCCGGAGGTTCCTTCCAACTAATTTCATGATTCATTGATTTCAGCAAGCCAATGAGATGCTCTTGCTTCCAAAACATCTAAAGCAAGTGGAAGACAGTTTAAAGGTTTGATATTACACAGTAGTTGACAGTGATTTTGATTTTTATATAGGCATAAGTTACAGTGACTTTGTAGTTTTGTAGAGCATATATGTATGCAAGTTAGTGCTAAAGAAAAGAATGAGAGATAGAGTATCCTTCCTTAAAAAAATGACCCTAGACTTTTAACACCCAGTGTAATTGATTAAATAAGTACAATTTTGCGGTCTTTTCTAGTGTTATTTGAAACTTTGTAAGTGAATTTTAATATTAGCTATTCTGTATTTCTGTTTTTTTTTTTTTTTTGAGAGGGAGAGTATTGTACTCAAATACAGAGTTGAATGAGATTTTTGTAGTATTGGCTAATGTAAATGATTAGAAGTCCAAGTATACAATAAACATGCTAGCAACATCAGATTAGATCATTCATATATAGATAATAACAAGGCATTTCAAATCCAATTACAGTATATTGCTATAATATAATTCTGATATCATTTACAGGCGTTGAAATACGAATTCAACAATTTTATCAAGGAGATAGAAAAAAAGAAGTGACCCTCATCACAACAGGGCTCTGTTTTGGAACATTTGCTGGCTTCCAATTTCTAAAACAATTCAGGCTCAGGAAATTATTTTATGACCTAATTTCCCAAGATAGCGCTAGTTTTGAGGCTGAGCAGAAAAGGGTTCTGCAGTGGCCCATGCATTGCTGACTACAGGCCTGGTGCTCTGCAGCTAATGGGGTCCAGATGGAACAGAGAACAAACAAAATGAGGTGGGTGGGAATGGGCTGATTTATAGCCCTCCTCTCATTCTCCTTCCACTCCAAAATAAGCAGAACTTTAAGGAAAGAAATTCCACCAGCCTATCAGAGAAATCTCTCCAGCCTATGTAGCTTTGAGATCATCAGATGCATTTTTCCTGATATAGCAGGCTAACCTGTAGCTGTCCTATATTTTGTGGATCATTCCTATCATTTTTTATTGCATGGATATCTCACCACAGACAAATAGAAGAGTCAAATAAGCTAGATGTGAGATTTTAATAAAATGGTATAGCTTTTTCAATCTCATATGTATTAAAGTGTTTATTTTGGGGTTCTGCAGCTAAAATAGGACTCAGGCGCTCCAAGGATTATTGACTGAAAAATCTGTTGTAGTAGAAGGGCAGCTTGTTTGTATGAGCCTGCCCACTCATAAAAAGTGCCAATGTAAATGTATAATTCCAAGTATGCAATGACTTACTACATAATATGTAACATGAACTATGTTTCATTTAAAATAAACCCAGTTTGGAGTTTGAAATAAAAAAATTATTTATGTACAAATCTGCTTGCATATCATTCTTCCCCCTTCCTTACTGTTTTCTTATTGCATTAAAAAAAGGTTTTCTCACTGGTGAATAAGACTGTTGTGTAAGTCATTTTTATAGGGTGTGCTTTTTCATTTGGCCTTATTAATATTTGTTGTAAAGCCTAGAAGTGATCCAAGTGCAGCCTCATGCAGATAAAATGAAGTTTTATGAAGTAACAACACTGCGTGATTTCTTTACTACCCTTCCATTTACAAATTTTTACAGGATTAAATGACACTTTAAAATTGAAGAGGCAGAAAGAAAGATAAAAAGCTGTCTTTGGAAGAATCATACATTCTCATATACCTCCTGGCATCTCTTGACTATTCATAATAAATATTGATCTTCATTCATACCTCCAAGCTCTATAAAAACATATATAATTCAGAAATCAAAGGCACATTTTGTTTAATTCTAGTCTCAAAGATGGGTTTGCATACATTATCTCATCAGACTTGCTATCAAAATTCTAGGTATATTTTGGAGAGAACATGCCTGAAAATTGCTAAGGCAGGGTACAGCATGAGGTAGCTCCCATTTTCCTGCAGTAGTGTCCCCCAGCTCATAAGCAATGATTGTATGTTGTGAAACCTGGGCTTGAGCTGAAGCTGGATGCCTAATTGTTTGCAGAACATGTTGACATTATAGAAAAGAAAGAAGTGCTTGTGAATACACAGTACAGTGTCAGCTTCAATGTGCTATCAAGATTTAACAAACTTTATTATATAATCTATGCTTTGTGTATAGTCATGTACTACATTCATACTGTTTTGTTAAACTTCTTAATCTAGCCAACAAACTTTCTAACAAGAACCAGTCATGCACTTCCATGCACTTTCTCTTAGGAAAATGAATTCCCTGGTTCTGAAATACAAGGTTTAAGAGGACTCTTGTTATGTGCAAACCAGGCAATCTCCCTTTGTTAAGCATTCCAGGAATGTAAAGAAGATCTGAGGAAAAATTCCTCTTTAAACTTAATGGACAAAATAGTGATTTCAGCAAGTAGCATCTAGTTGAATGGCTGTTTTAATAATGTTCCATGAGCAAAGAAGTGTAAATATAATCCAAATGTGCTCAATTTGCTCTCCTGTGAAAATTGAAAGATTGATAAGGAAAGATAATGAAAGTTTGGTGCAGAAGGAAAGGAAGGGAAAGAAGATGCCTTTTTCCCAGAGAATTCTTCCAGTTAGCCAATCAAGTCAACCAAATCACTCAATTTAGGGTAGCATCTACACTGTCATTTGCACAAAACAGCAGAGACTATGCTGTAACTCAACTGTGTGCATCATTAACACAAAATCAGAGTAAGAAGACTCTAGAAAAAAGACAAGGCAATATCAACAGTGACCGCCGTGGTCCCCACGGACCTAGTCCTGCTGTGCCAACCCTGGCAAGTGGCAGGGAATGACTTGCAGCTGGGGACAAGGAGGCTAATGGGACGTGAGTGCAGCTGGGGAGCAGGAAGAAGCTGCAGTAATGAGGCCTACCTAAGAAAATGCTGGGAAGTACTACGCATTAGCCTAACATTGATATTAGTTTGAAGGTTAAGGAGTAGTTAAAGACAGATTGAGTAGTGACCTAAAATGTATTTTTACCAATCTCTTCCTTTCTTTATTAAGGAGATCCTAAGGCATAAAATCATGGTTGCCTCCAAACTTAAATTTAATTCAGATCCTCTATTTTAAGGATAAAAACTGCAAACATCACTAAACTAACCATGACATTATTTTTACTGCAGCGGTAATGTACCTTTTAGTATATATTTCACTCCATCAGAGATCTTTAATGTTTTTTAATCTACATGGACAACTCTGGCAAGTTCAGTCAGCTGCAGAATCTGATGATTTTGCTTTGGTTTTCTCCATCAAAGGACAGCAGCAGTCAGTGTAACATTTAATTTTGCCCTGAGCTGTTGTTTGTGTGACAAATATAAAACAGTATTTTTAAGGAAGAGTGAGTTAGCATGTCACACTCATCAAAATATTTTCATGTTCTTCAGGCTATAAATCTATTGATATTCCTAAAATTTGTGAACCATTGTTTTGGAAGTGATGAATGTCCATTTAATTTTAGCTGGCAGGCAAACTAAACTATGCACAAATCTGTCATCACAACACTAAACTCATTTTTTGGCATTATTTTGTATAGATGGCATGTCACTTTTTTTCTCTTTGGAAAGACAGGCAATTTGTTTTTAATAGACAAATCTTTTAATGGCTCTTTGCCTCTTCGCCTATTGAGCTATGGCCATCAGCTAGATATTTTTCCCATGTAGACAAAAGTCACTCTCTCACAGTAATCTTTCTTTATTTTTTCCCTTGAAAGTACTTGAGTTCATTTATCTTCATTTTTTCAAAGAATGCAACTAATGATTGTGCTTATCTGAAGTGGAGGAAGAGAACTAGATGAAGTTTGAGGGTATAGGAGTTGATTTTCAGAAATTTTGGAAATTTCAAACAAATTATGTAAAAATGTAAGAACTTGATGAAAGAATATTTTCATTTTTTAAATAGAGTTTTGAGTTAAACTCAAAAGTAGCTCTCCCAGTAATAAAGTAAAAGTAAAGTAACTCTCCCAATAAGTAAAGTAAAACTCTCCCAGTACAGATTAGCGATTGACCTTCTGGAGAACAGCCCCACAAAGAGGGACCTAGGCATCATGGTGATGACCATGAGGCAGCAGTATGCACTGGTGGCCAAGAAGGCATTGGCATCCTCAGGTTCATTAAGAAGAGTGTCTCCAGCAGGGAGGTGATCATCTCCCTCTACTCAGCCCTGGTAAAGCCACATCTCGAGTACTGTGTCCAGTTCTGGGCTCCCCAGTACAAGAGGGATGTGGAGCTGCTGCAGAGGGTCCAGTGCAGGGCTATGAGGATGATCAGGGGCCTGGAACATCTGCCCTATGAGCAGAGGCTGAGAGAGCTGGGCCTGTTCAGCCTGGAGAAGA
>JAUBOD010000140.1:1204358-1223355 GCA_032353885.1 Nothura maculosa
GGTTGTGGAGTCTCCTTCTTTGGAGATCTTTAAAACCCGCTTGGATGCAGCCCTGAGCCATGTGCTCTAGGTGACCCAGTGTGCAGGGGGGTTAGACTAGATGACCTCTGAGGTCCCTTCCAACCTTAAGCATTCTATGATTCTATGATTAAAAAGCATTCTTTTCTCAGCAGCAGCAAATAATCAGTTAAAGACAAAACCAAACACTCTTTGTATATCTTTCATATTCTTTTAAACATAAAGTTATAAAATAGGACCATGTCATGATTCTTTCTTTAGAAATGGACTCTAATGGAAGTTAATGCTTTACACATGAAACACAATAAAGAAAACACTATGCATTTAATAATTTGGAGGAGGTCTTGTATATGTCTGAGGATATCAAACATTCACTGAGTTCATATCTCACAGCATTTTCACTTCAATTATTTTAGATCAAATTCAATGCTCTTTGGTAGTCTCATCTATTCCAATGAAATCCTAATGAAATCCCAAGTGAAACCCCAACTTGGTGCCAAAGACAGCAAGATCTAAAAAGCGTTACTCTAAGATTTTTGTAGGATCCCACAAAGAAATGTCTTTTCGGTGATACATGTCGAGCTTTCAACTGATAATTCTTTTGGTCTTGACCACAAAAATAATTAGAAAATCTAAATTCCACAGTTGCAATAGCTTAAATGCAGTCTCTCCAGACACTCCGAGTAAGTTCATATAGTGAATCCCTTCATACTGGCTCAAAATTGAGCACTGTCCAACTATAATTATGTAGTCACAGTTGATCGGATCATAGGCCAAATAATAAGCAAATTCTTGGATCCCCCTCCTAAAACAGTCACATGCATCTTAGGCTCAAGAATATCATCTTCTTTCCATGTTATATTTTAAAAAGAAAATTCTCAAGTTTGTCAGGAAATAGAAGTATTTTATCTTTGGATTATACATGCAATTATGTTCTAATTCTGAATTAAAACCATCTTAACTAGCTGTAAAACTGAGACCCTAATCAATGGAAAGTAACTTTTTTTTCCCCAAAGCTGTGTTTGTTCCTAGGTTCTTTACGATTAACTGGGATACCAACAGGCAGAGACACTAGGGATAAGATATCAGTTACTCTGTATAAAGTGTTCAGGCCCTTGCTTGGCTTGACACAAAGGATTCTATTTTTCATTCTTTCTCACAGCACAAAGTCAATAAGAAAAAGATTTGAAAAGCAGACTATTTTGTTTTATCTTCAAAGATTCGGAAGGATTTTTTTCCCTGCATATTTCGAAACCCCCTCATTGTAAGACATTGGACTCCTGCTGAAGTATGTTTAGGTCTGTTTAGGTCAAGTGCAGGAACAGTGCTTGAATAACAAAGTAATAGTGAAATTATTTCTTTATATTCATATGATTTAATATATTCTTTTATGTACAGTCCTGCAAGTAGGAAAGTAGTTGTGTAGCTGTATATACTATACTATATATATGTATGTATATATAGTGTGGCCACACTGTGGCTGAATTCCAAGAACTTTGCTTGTTGGCTTGTAGCTTTCCCCAAAATTTCATTTTTGATTTAATTTTTGCAACAGCAAGTATCAATACAAATATGCTTAGAAAACATGAAAAAAGTCTTTAAAAATTCCCAAACACCTTATTATTCTTAGCTATTAGGAAACAATCTGAGACATATGTAAGCCATCACTGAAGTGTAAAGTCCATTCTTGTAAATTCTGTTGAGATCTAAAAATCAAAAGCTTTTTGAAGGCAGATGGTTGAAACATATAATGGTAAAATGTTTAAGCCTGATGTTTTCATTCATATTACATTCATGGAAGTAGCAATCTTGTCTGTAAAACTCTCAAAGATACAGATGCATTCATTCTAGTGGTATACTAAATCCAAAATTGCTAATTTATTTTTCATATCGATTATTTTGAGTTTAGTTGTTTCATATCAGAAATAAATATTTTAAACTGGAATCAGTCAAATCACTCCCATGATCTGATATTGAAGTATATATATAATAAAGAAGGAAGTAGTAATTCTTCCTTGACACTGTATTTGCACACTCGACCACCATGAAGTGGAATGGAAAAGAGATTAGAAATTCAGGACCTTGGGTTTCCTGTGCTGTAAAGAAAAAAAAAATATTTTCCTAGGGAAAATACAAGAGACTTGGTTCTTTTTTTCCCTAAATGTATGTTTTATTCATTTCTCCTCCATATTCAGTTTTTGGTGGTTTTATAAGTAAGTCAAGTTCAACTTTTTTTTGGGGTTATCCAAGCAAACCTAAATTAGGGCTTCATCAAACTATAGCTCTATTGCTCAACTGAATGCTCAGCTGGACACCCAATTGGTGCCCAGTGTAGCTGTTGTATGCAAGACATACTGAAGAAGAAGCTATTCCTGCAAGACAGCTTTGCACTGTGGTATCATTTTGAGCATACGTGTGTTACAGTGTCAGTATTTTGTTAGGATAATTTCATCATTGACTTCCCTTGAACAAAACTCAGAGCCTCCCTTGGAGAAATCGTGCTGATAAGAGGAAATAGAGCGGAGAAAGGAAGTGTAGGAAAATTTAGACAAATAAAGACATAGACTTTTCAGACACTTCCTCATCATGTAGAGAAAATCTTTCCTATATCTATCATTTTGGAAATGTTGCTTCTGTATTAGACTAAAGCTTCAAAAAGCCAGCTTTGGAAAAGAAAATGTCATTTATGCCTCACATAAAAACATTCCAAATTAGGAAATATCTCTATCAAGTGTCACACTCTACAATATGAAACTCCTTATAAAGATGCACTAATGATATATTTTGCTTTTTCTGCACAAAAAAGACCCTTACATTTACTTGTCTTCTTATCCAATAAACAGAACAAGTAATTTCTTCAGAACTGTGCTTCTTAGCAATTTTTGTGCCTATCAAGACATGTCCTTTTCTAATCATCTATAGAAATTCACTCATGTTAAGTTACAGTAGTTCCAGACAGTGCAGATGTACTTCCTCTCCTGAGTTCCGTGCCTTTCCAGAATATGAGCTTGAATTTTTGTTTTCTTTTGTTTTTCTAAATTCTAATGCCTGTGCTATTACTGCAGGATTGTAAAGAAGAATTAAAGTAAACCAAGATTGTAATAGGCTCACAGCTCTCCTCTTCCATCTGCTTTATCACCGAAAAATGAAGCAGGCAGAGTACACAGTGAGTGTGTTTGGGGTTTTGCAAAAGAACATACAATGTTTATTTTCTAGAGGCTTAAGACCAGAGGGCTTCAGCAAACACAAGGCAAATGGAGCAAGAACAGCCTTGCAGAGCATAGCACCAGTCTCAGACCCTCCCAAATAATGTTTTTATTCTGCCACTGAAATAATAATTGCAGAAATGGTCATTTGCTCTGAAGTGTGCTTCCTGAAATCAGAGGAAGCAAGTGTTATTATAGATCCCTAATAATCTTCCCTTCCAAAATCTCTGCCTTTGAGCAGCCTGACCCAAAACAATCCTGCTTTTAAACTGTATATATCTTCTTCCATTAAAGTGTGCTGTGGAGGAGCAGTACTTGAGAGCAATTGCAAATAAGACAGATCTACGTTTTGGCACAATTAAGTGTTATTAGCATGTGTAAAGAAGACAGGATTATTTATCTGGTTTGCTAGTATCAATAATCTTGGTTAAAAGTTAAGATTTTACAGTCCATTTTTCATACTTCATAAAATCTGTGTTTTGCTTATCTTGAAACCTTACCCAAAAGATTTTTCCAACTGCTGCTGTACTCCTGCAAGGCTATTTCCAACTGTCAGGCAACAAGCCTATTCTTTGTGTATGATGAAAATAATAACAGAGGTGATTACTTTGAAACTGTAGTTCCTTGTTACGAAAAGATATCTGATAGATAACAGATGCATAAGTCCATCTTTAGGGCACTCAAATCCACAGGATTTCTTGCAAGAACCAGGGAGAGGAATGAAGATGAGAGGAATACAAATCTCTCAGAAAGTTTACAAAAATCTTAACCCCCTGCAAAAGAAAAAAAAAAAAGAAGAAGAAAAAAAAAGAAAGAACACTTAAGAAATAAGAGGAAAGAAAGTCTCTTGGCAGAATTTCCATCCAGCTGCCACAGGGTTGCCTTATGTTGAAATTAAATGGAGTCATTTATTCTAAACAACAGCATTTAGAGACTGCAAAAGACCAGCAGAGCACTACAAATAAAATAAAATGAGCTTAAGCTCTATCTGCACTTTAACATTTAGCACTTTAACAAGGCATACCTTGTTTTTCATATTGTGTTTCAGCTGCTGGGTAGCCTACAGGCATTAGAAGAGATGGTTCAAAGCTGAGGGTACAGCAAGCATTTCAAGCCATGAGGTCTTGCAGCATAGTCATGCTATCTTTCATACTCCTCTGCCTTTCAGAAATTGTTCTGGAAGGAAATTTTAACGAAAGCTGTAAAACTTGCTTATATCAAGAAGCATATGGCTATGTATTTCAGTTAACAGATATGAACATTTTCCTATAATCCTCACTTTAAAACACCACTGTACAGAACTGTTTACCAGTTCTGTAACATCAGCAGTGTCAGCTGGCTGTCTTGAAAAATATAGTTTTATATGTATACCACAAAAATATGCTTTGGGTCATTTCAAGACTGTGATATTCCATTAGTGTCACATATCCTTCTCTTTCCAGATGAAGTATGTGTACATATCTTTAAAAAGAATGAGGTAAGTGGAAGAAAAATTAAAATAACATATGCCAACAACTGTTAATAAAATGAAACAAATCAGATAGTCAAAAGCCACAAGGTGACCAAATCTTTTACTACTATTAAGTATGGGAATAATCAATATGCTGCTTCTAGGAAAAATCTGTGTGCCACTGCTCACAGCCACTACAAATCACGCTAAATTATAGGACACAAAGTAAAAATATAATTATAAAAAAATTCTTTTCTTGGCAATGTGAGCCATACATCCAGAATCTTTCATGAATTTCGGTTTAGGTCAAATGAGTAGTTATGGAAAAAGGTGAATGGCCAAGAGCCCAAAAGCAAATTGGTTAAATACTTCCAGTGCCCCATTCCAAGCTGATTACTCATTTTCTGGTTCTAATTTATCTAATGTGTCCTCTTTATTCCTTTTTACTACAGAAATTCCCATAAATTTCCTGGGCATGACACAGATAGATACAAAATATAGTCCTTTGTCTAGAAGCCTCATAGTCAACAAAAGTTTATATAGTATTCATTCATATACGTGTTTTTCTACTTTACAGAAAGAAATATATCATTGAAGTAATCTAAAATTGATATGAAAAAAAAAGAGTCAGGAACACCTTCTTTATCATCTAATCATCTCCATCTTCAGTATTAAACTTCTTGCTTTGTGAATTATTTCACAAAATATGAAAAAAATGTGAAGAACAGAAGCTTCCATATTACATAAATTTACACACTGAATTCAAGCCAGCTTTAATCAACATTTTAAAACTGCTTCCTATTCATCATAGGGAAGAAGACATATCTCTGAAAGATGTTCAAAAAGGGAAAGAATCTTTCCCTCTCTGCTTTTCATATTTTTTTCCTCCCTTTTCTCTCATATTAGTCAGCTATCCAGTAATTAAGGTCTTTATCAGGGATGTAGAAGAGGTAAATTAAAGACCTTGTTCTTCTCAAATGGATTTTTTGGAAACTGACATCCCTGTGGTCAACTTGTCTGAGGCAAAAAGTTAACAATGTGGTATTGGGAAAATTCTGTAAAAGTGGTATCATTAAATCAAATCTGCTCTGCTACATTTTTACTTCTCTGCTTCTAGTTTTATGCAAGGTACTGCAAACTCTTCCTTTCTTGCAACATTCATTTCTACTTTTTATTTTTATAATGCCAAAACTGGAAAAATACTTACGTAGATACAGTGGTATCCTAAAACAAACTTTGCTATTTGGCTCAAAAAATAAGGATTAAAAAGAAGGTTGGTAGTTTGTGTGCATCATTCTTTTTTTTGCTTGTAGACAGAATAGGTCATAGGATCTCTAATTTTATTGAAGTAAGATGATCATTTACCCTCACTGTAGAGATGGTCTCTGGCACTTCATTACTTTGACAGTGCAAAAAATAATAAAACATCATAGAATAAAATAAATATCAGACTTATCATCTTGCAGTCTCAAGAGAGGTGGTAATAATAAAAATACAGTGACTTTGATGTATTTTATAGGATAATATAAACCTACTTTGTCCTATGAGGTAGGAAACATTAATATGACTGAAAGATAAAGAAATTTGGGTAACCAGTGACTACGCTTATGATATTACATGAATACCTTCTATCTAAAGTGAAATTGTGATGCTCAACAAGCACTACTTCCCATTAAAACAAAGAAAAATATGGTTACTTAGAGTGTCTGAGGTAGATCCTCTATGCTTGTGAAAAGACAGGAAGTAAGCTTGTTATCAACCGCATATGATTCAGTTAGAAAGCTTTAAATGACTTATTATCACATAATTGGTTATCTTTACTAACCTCTATTTTAAATGACTAAAGTATTTTTAAGAAAACAAACTTTAATTTCAATCTAAGACTGCACTGGTAGTATCTTAATAGAGCTCGGATTTTGTCAGGTTTTCCATTGCAAGGAATGGAAAGACTTTCAGAAGCCTGAACTATAACCTGATGGTGAAAAAAAAACCTTCTGTGGTATGATGGGATAGAATTTAACTTAAAAAATCCTCAGTCCAGGAGAGAATATCTTTACTGACCAAATATATATATATATATATAGAGAGAGAGAGAATGAGTTTAAAGACAGAATACACAGCCAGTCAATTATTCTACTGTCTAAGCAGTGTTAACTCCTCCTGTCAAGGAAAAACAATAGATTTTGGTATGATCAATAAGTATGGTTATTTGGCATATAAAAATATTTTTATTGTATTTGGGGCTCAGCTTTTTGAGGTAATGGAATCTGGGTTTCCCAGAGATCTATACTGGGATCTGGTCCAACATATTCAGATTCATTAGCAGTGACTTCATATCCCAAGGTAACTCTTTGGAAGAAAACAAATACATCTGGATTTCACATAGATCGAAATGCAAAGCTGCAAGGGGAAATGCAAAAGTAACTATTTCATTGCCAGTGCACTATATTCGAATCCTAACCAAAGTCAAACTGAGCTGACTGCAACTGGGGGAATTTAAGCAGCAACTACACTGTCCAGAGCACATTACAGCAGAGAGCTCCTTCTTCCTTAAAACAATGCCACAGGTCATAAGAGAGTAACAACTCTCTCTGTAGTCATTTGCCATTCACAAAAGGTATGTTTCTTCCCTTTAATAATAACTTGAGAAACTCATTTTTTCCCCCAGAACCACCAAAAAGGAGATTGCAAGTTAAGCTTTATTCAAGTTGCTTTATCAAATTCTGCAAACAACCAAGCAGTGAGTTGCATCCTTGTGAATAAAAGCCACATAGCAGGGAGCCCCCTATAAAATAAAATCTTTCTAGCGTGTGATGCATGATGATTCAAATAAGTTTTCTGATCTCAGATCTCAAATTGAAAAATCAATTGATTTTTTCAATCAAATTGAAAAATCAATTAGATTATTTCTTTTTAGTGACATTTGAAAACATACGGCCTCAAAAATCAGTTTCCATGGAATGCAGTTTCTAGTAATTTTATCATAAATTAGTGGTGGTAAAATAGCCTTTAAATTTTTAAGGGGGGAAAAAAATCCTTTTTCCCTCCATAGCTTTTATTGGCATATCCCTCTGGTAGTCACAGCTTTCAGTTGTCCTGCAGAAGGAGTAAAACGTTTTGATTTGGTGGACGTGTTGCCAGTGCAGAGCCCAGCACTAGCGGCTGGAGCACAGATGTGCTGGGCAAGGAACCTGTGTGCGTGAGTGTCCATTCCTGGCCACCTGCACCTTGCAGAAGCAATCCGACCTTCTCCACTCCCCAGGCTCGTCAGAACTCCATGAGCTGGAGTTTGGATCCGGTCCCACCACATTCCTCAGTGCCGCCTGGCTCCAGTTGGAGCGCACAAGTGTGTGGAGGAGGAATGATATAGCAAACACAAGGCTAAGCTCTCATTATAAAGCTGGAAATGAGTTTCAAAATGAACATAAATTCTCTTAAAAATGTACAGAGTTTATTTATGAAAATCCATTTTTGGCTCTGTACCTTTCAATTAGGATATCTAAGAAATCCCTCTGCTGTTAGATCTGCAGAAACCACTCACAGCACACCGGCCCTTTCCTGCTTTTCAGTTTCTGTACTGAAATCTGTCTTTGGAAGACAGGGACTTAACACCACCCCTTCACATTATACCTTACACGGGCATTCTTCTGATCCACTCCCTCCTCTTTTTTCACTGTAATATGACAGATTATGACTGGTTTCATCTCTACATCCACTGCTCCGCCAGCCATGTGCCAGCATCGGAGAGCAACGTAGATGCATTGAGTTACTTGTCTCATTTTGCACAAGTGAGCAGATGTGTTCTTTTATCACAGTTACTACTACATTTGCATTCGACTAATAGATAGGATAACTTAGTATTTATTATTATAGTAATAATAACTAAATTATTAAAATACAATATAGCAAATTTCACTACCTATATCCATATTATACAATAAAGCAGAAAGAAATTCCTTATGTTTCTTGGGAGTTTATAATCTAATTTTTCACACTGAATACTTTAATTGGTTTCTCCATTGAATAAGAAACCATTTATTTTTAATGGCCTTACATGATCTTCAAAACAGATTCTTAATGCCAAGTAGGACTTCCCCAATCTAGTAATGAAGTGAATGAAGAAGTTACGTCATACAGCATATGCCTTTTTTCCTTTTTTTCTGAGACGGTAGATACTTCACTGCTTATAACATATAGCATTCAGCGTGCATCCTTGATATACAGCAAAGTGATTCTGATGCAAATATTAAAATCCTCCTTCTCCACCTTTCATGGAGCTTACATTTCTTTCAGAAAAACAGTTGAAAAATATTGTTTTAGTGCCAAAGGTGATTTGTTTTGTGTTACTATAAGTAAGTTGAATAGTAATTTTAGAACCTATTGTAAATTATTTGAGATGTTTAATATCTTGAATCTGGAATTGGTCATCATTTCATATGAAAAACAAATATTTTTGAAGTGGTTAATTAAAAAACACCCACTCATGTAGAGATAGTGGAGTATAGTAACACAAAGTAGGACAATGGGCTTCCCTTAAAGAAGCAAATTACGGATGAGCTAAAATAGCTATCATTCAAATACCATTTTTCACTCTAAAGGATCTCACAGCTATTTACAAATGTTATGTATGCAGGAAACACTTCATTGTCCATTTACATCCTTTGGGAGATAAGGATGGGTAGGAACATCACAATACAGGTTGACTTGTAGCAAAACAAGCTAGCTAACTGAAATTAGAGAAGTGAATGTGAGAAAATAAAAGTTCTGTCAAGATTGCCAGGCCTAACATGAATCCTGTTTCAAAAACTGTGGTGTTATCACAGTGAGCACACAACTTGTGGAGTGCTAGTGAAATGCTAAAGCAAACTGTACTCACTTTCCTACATGTCAGTTTTACTTGCTTCAGTCAGAATTATAATTTTTAAAGACTTTCTGGGAAGTTGCACACTTCTTAGACTGCTACGACTGTTACACTCATGGAGTCTCAATACTCAATCAGTTATCAATGTTCAGACAGAGCATAACACACAGCTTGTGAATAAGGACTCAAATTCACTGTAAATATTGTCAAAATAATATGAAACATAGAAAAATTATGCATAATTTTCCCCCAAAGTTACTATCTTTCTTTTCTCCTGCTAATGTGCCTTTCCCCACAGAAGTTCTATGCTGTTTTTACAGGGTTGCATTAGGATGCTTCACACACGTATGTGCTTCTCTGATCTTTGTGTGGGGTTGTTGGGTCTGTAGCTGGTATAAATTTCTTTATCATCACTTGAACCTTCCATGACTTTAGAGAAATAGTAGCACCCCAGCCCTTTCCAAACTCCATCATCAGGCTGGCAAAAATACACTCTATGGTGAATGGGTCACCTTATCTTTACTCAGTCTTTATGCTATAGTCCTCAGCGGGTGAAACATGGGATACACTTCCCACGAGCCTCTTTTCATTAGTCAGGTGAGTTCTGGAGCTGGTCACAGTAGAGCTAGAGTTGGTACTGGTACTAGCACTGCTGCAGCATTTTAGGGCAGTGACTCACAGACCTGGCTTGGGCTGAGATGGACCAGGAGTGCTGTGGAGCTCATGGGGGACAGGAGCAGCAAGGGCTGCCAGGTTCCCCGGGCGTAGGAATAAATATATGAATACATTTAAGAGGTGACCGTATTTTACTGAGGCTCATTTTTTAAATTAGCTTTAGGAAAACCAATTCTGCAACTGACAGAAGAATGTCAGTCAGACAAGATTTCTGTTTAAAACTCTTTTTTTTTTTCTATGTAGCTTCAAGTCACTAAGTGAACACATCAAAAGATGTAAATATATTACATTTCTGAAATCATATTTGGTATTGATTTAGAAAGGTTTTTTCTGGACATTAGAGGATAGTGTTTTGCAGATGGTAAGCAAGATATTCTCCTGCACTGTAGTCATAAATGGATCAAGCCATGAATTTGCTATGTTAGTGGATATATTTGTTCATATTGTAGTGCAATGTTTGAACAACCTTCCTTAGGGATTCATATTCACAGATTCATAATCACAGATTTACATTGTGGAGTTGACCTGGCATGCATGAACTGGATTTCTTTCAGATGTGATTATACTGGAGGACACACTAAAGGAATACACTTGCGGTACTCCAACAGCTCCTGGCCATACAGTCCCTGGGATCAGGGTGAAGTTCACCTGAAGTTGTAGAGTCACCAGCACCAAGGCTAGATCCAGTAAGTTATCTATGCGTTGTTCTCTGCTGCTTGCTAATGTAGATGGAGTCTACAGAGAATAAAGGTTAGAATATGAACCAAATTTTGGCCTATATTTTAATGATGCAAAAGATAAAGAAACATGTCCCTTAGTAAACTTAATATTCATTATTCTACAAGAAGTACACATGAGAATGCAGATTGTATGCAATTTTCCTTCTTGAGAAACATCCTTACATCATGCTGTATTCTCTTGCCTGATCATCTTATATGACTGCAACTTTAAAAAACACAGTTCATGTTGCTTTTCTTTTTACTTTTTTAAATGACCCTCTCTGCATTTACCTTTCAATAGTCCATCTAAAATTGCCAGAAGTACAAACAAGAAACTGCCAAGTAACTAGCATTGTACTTTAATAAGTAAATTGGCATGTAAAATTTGGTAGCTAACTTCCTGGAGAGGTTGGGATGAAAGTTTTCTAAGCCCTTTGGCATGGCAGACTAGCTGAGTTGAGTTTAGGATGACATAATGCATTTTTCCATGTAAATGCAAGCAAAAAAAGAAAAAAAAATGCAAAGGAATCTAGGTTTCATCCATACTGTCGGAAAGTCTGGTAAGTGCATTAGGTAAGGGCAGTGATTAATTCAGCATTCATGTAAACGAAATGTGCTGTCAATGTCATTTTCATTCTTAGTTCCAAGTATAACTTCATCATCAGTTACTGGTAATATGTCACTTCCTAATTGTGATTAATTCTTATCCATGTACTCAATAGCACACTCACTACTCAGCATTATCACAATAAAGCTTCTTTTAATACAAATACATCAGTGTTTTCATAAGACCACCAGAACATTATCCAGTGACAATGTTCTTCTCATCAGATATGATCTCGTGATTAAATTATTTCTGACTGGCTGCCACATATAACCCTAGGGCATATATGCATTTTTCTTAATGGGTGAACATAAATTGTATTATATAAAGAAAAGTAATATATGCCTAACAGGAAGGAAAACACATCCTTTGATGGGATTGAGGCAGGAAGAACTGCTGCTCGATTACCATCCTCACTCTCCTATTTCTCATTTATCTTTGCTCCTCTTTTTTAATAAAATTACATGTGACATAAATGGAGCATTATCATTTCTAGATAATGTTTTGCACCACATAGGTGTGCAGATTGCATGATATTTATAAACAAGAGCCAGATAAAAGAGAAATAATGACCATGAGTATGGAGTGGGGGAAATGCTAGGTGTAGCTTCCTTGAAATAGAGAGTATATGCAAATAAGGTTGTCCTACAATGGCCCAAAAACTACATGATGTTATTTGTCCTCATTATCTCATTAGATTTTGTTGTTATTTTCTCTCTACAGCTTATTTCAAGATGATATTTAAATCAGCTGAACTATTTTGTGTTTTTCCAGATAACTAGATCATGTGCTGAGACTGTTGCAAAGCATCATTGCTGTGATATACAGCTTTTTTTTTACTGCAGAAAAACAATGGTGTATGCAAGTGGCAGAGGAGTGGATGGTTTGTTTTGAAGCCACATAATAGTCATTTTGCCAACCGGACATGCAAAAGCTCCAGAGTACTGTTAGTTGAGATGCTTATTCAGTCAAATGCCTACAAAGAATCACACATTAAAATCTGCAAAGATTTAAATTTGAGGATTGTCTGGGATATCTAATAATAAATACTCATTTTCAGTCACATGAAAAGTCTCAGTCATCTAGCCATGACTCACTGAAATATGTCTTTCTGTTTTTATCTATTCAGATTTGCTGAAATAAAATTCCTGCATGAATTCCTGCATGAAACCTTCAGGAAGAAATTAAAGCTGGTCACTAGAAGGTGTAGTTTCAGTGAAAGCTCAGGAATTGTTTTGTCTACAGAAAGTTTGATTCCTGAGAGAAATTGCAAAATCTGAGTAAATATGGATTAGAATGAGAAATGTACTAGCATAAGAAACAGAAAGTCCTTTTATATGATGTCCCATGCCTGCGCAGTATGTAAACTGTGTATACATTTTAAAACGGGAGTCCATTGAAAGGAAAAAAGGTTATTTCAATTACTCTGTGCAAGGTTAATTTCAATTACTTTGTGAATACAAATTTAGTACTTATAGGTGTAATAAATGGAGGATTTAGATTTACAAGCCCTGAAAAAATATCATTCCACAAAAAAAAAAAAAAATCATGTTAAGAAAGTCTTAAGCCCTTAGAATTTGGGAATACAACTATACTGAGTGGATCTTGCAAAGTCAAAGGCAGAATTGTTCTCATTGAAGTCAGTATATTGTGTTCTTGAATTGCCCCTTAAAGCTAATGTTAAAATAATTTTTAAAAGAAAACTATTGTAACAGGATTTACAGATCATATAAAGGCTCACATGCACTGTTACAGGAGCCTCTTTTAAGGGAAAGATTTGCTATTCTTCTACCAGAGTTTATTAAAAGTCATATATTAATACTAAACAGAGGGCAAAAAATAAATGAAAAATTACACCATCTCTGTTTGAAACAAAAATTGCAGCTCTTTATACTAACCTGCAGAATCAATCACGGTGGAGGGGTTATTTTTATGAATGGAGAACAACATACACGCAGATTTGAAAGTGAACATTTTGTATTGGTGAGAGAAATATGATATAATTATTTTCTCAGATGTTCATGTTTGACTGAACTGGAGAAAAAATACATTAAGTTGGAGGAACAAAAAGAAAACTATTTCAGAACAGCAGCAGTAGTTTTCAAGTGCTCCCTGCCTGGACACCATTTTTGAAGTTAGTTAGGCATTATTTTAGTGCTGCCAGGGACAAACAATCCAAGAAGGTCACTACTTCTGAAAGGCCAGTTTGGCTTTCTCCTGATTTTATTTTATGAGAAAAAGTTCCTGCAAACTTGCTTAACAGCACTGGTTTCTAGCATGTGTTACAGTCTAGACTGTCTTGCCTAAAGTAAACTGCTTGAATATCCAAGGTAACAGCATTTCAGAGATTTTATCCTTGAATGTTAGTAGGGACCACTGAGATCATTCAGTCTGACCTGTGATATGTTACAAGCCCTCACATTTCATCCAGTTATTCCTGCATTAATCCCAGTAACATCTATTTGGCTAAAGGTTTTCTTCCAGAAAGGCATCCAAGCTTGAGCTGAACATTGCACGAGATGACTCCATCCCTTCTTCAGTAATTCGTTCCTATGTTTGATCACTTTTATAACTGAAAAATCATAGCTTATTTCTTATTTGGAGATGTCTAGATTTTCCTGCCAGCTCCTGGTGTTTCTTAAGCCTTTCACCATTACTACCTTAGCAACTCAAGTATTCTCTTTCCTAAAGGAACTACAAATTCTTATGGAGCCACCTCTTGGTACAGCCTTTAACCAAGCCTTTTAACATCTTTTAGTGCAAATTGTTTTCCTTTATCTTAAAATTAATTTTATGTACTTATCCTTTTTAGAACATAGTTAACATAAGAACAATATTCTAACACTTCAATAGAAAATTGCTACTTTTTTAATATATGTAAATTTAATGATCACATAACTATACCACAAAAGAATCTTATTAGCAGTTCATGTAAAATTACTAGTACACTACAATCATAGCCACTTTTTCCAGGATATGTCTTCTATTCAGTACAGCCTGCCTTTCATGGTGCTACTTGTGAATACCCTGCATGTTCAAACTCATTTCATTGAACAGGCTTATCATACCAGGCAGCCCAGAGCATAACATGGGACAGCCTGCTCTTGATCAGTGCTTAGATTTCCATGGAGAGAAGGTTTTTTGCACTAATCACAGACTCACAGAATCATTACGGTTCCAAAAGACCTTCAAGATTATGGATCCAGCCATAAACCTATCAACACCATGTTTGTTAAACCATGTCCCTAAGTGCTTCATCTACACGTTTCTTGAACACTGCTAGGGATGGAGACTCCACCACTTCCCTGTTGGACAGAGACTCCAGCCTGTTCTAGCGCTTCACAACTTTTTCCACATAGAAATGTTTCCTAATATCTAAATGATCCTCCTTTGGTGCAACTTGAGGTAATTTCCTCTTGGTAGTTATTTAGGAGAAGATACTGACCCTGCTCCTTTCAGGCAGTTTTAGGAAGACATCAGTTCTCCCTTAAGTCTCCGTCAGACTAAGCAATCCCAGCTCCCTCAGCTGCTCCATATAAGGTCCGTGCTCCAGTTCCTTCACCCGCTTCTTTGC
This sequence comes from Nothura maculosa, assembly GCA_032353885.1. Classification (NCBI taxonomy): domain Eukaryota; kingdom Metazoa; phylum Chordata; class Aves; order Tinamiformes; family Tinamidae; genus Nothura; species Nothura maculosa. The sequence goes on from JAUBOD010000140.1 coordinate 1,219,466, forward strand.
CCTTCTTCGAACACAATCCAATGTCGAATATCTTTCTTATAGTGAGGAACTCCAAATAGAAGACAGTACGTGAAGCATTCCTTATGGGGCTTTATGCTTTATCAGTCTCTGAACTCTAACCAGTTGTGTAAATTGACCCCAAAGCCAGCAGTCCCATTAAAGCTCCAGAGACAAAAGTGGTCCTGGGAGCAGACTGGCTATTGCCATGAATGTCCTTCACCAGGCCCATTCTAGACCGACTCCACTCTAGGCTCTAAGCTTTATCACGATCTGAACCCTAATTAGTGGTTTAGGTTGAATCCAAAGGCAGTAGTCCCTTTGAAGCACCAGAGACAAAAACAGTGAAAATTAGTTATGGTTTTCCAAGTCATATTAACATATCACATACGAAATATGAGATCACATATGAAACATATCAGAAAGAGATGCCTTTCTTGCCATCACCTCTGCAGTTCACACAGATCAGCTCATTGGCTTTAGTGCAGAGAATTAGGGATGCCTCATCTAAAGTTCTGACTACACAAACAATGACAAGCCAAGAATATAGCACAAGGAAAAGGAGTAATTGAAGAAAAGGCCAATTGCACTCCCTAAACCAACCACTTGAAAGTTCTCTACAATGAAAATGTGCCCAAAGCAAGCACAGCACAGAGTAAATTCTCTTTTTTTACTTTCCCAAAGTCCCTCATCATCAGATTGAAAAGAAGCTTTAAAGGCTTCTACCTTCTTCCCACATAGTCTCTATGTCATATTCTTTCGCATCATTTCTAGTGACCGTAACACACACAACAGAGAAAGACAGCTTTCCTCACACTGTGATTTGGGTCCAAGCCTGGTATCTGTGCAGCTGAGTGGACCCAGTCAGAAGAATAAGCCTCTACAACAGAACAAGCTGTGGTAAGTTAAAACCCCCCTTTCTACTCAAGGTTTCCTAAGGTAGTAGAGCCTTGGGATGTAGATACAAAAGTTTAGCTTACCAGTCTTTCCATTCTTACCAGATGACCAGTGCCAAGAAGTGAGGAATAGATAGGCTGTACGCCCCTGATAAACACATTGTACCTGTGACCATTCCCATTTCATTATTCTTTGCTTCACCTTGAGCTGAAGTGAAGCTCTGTATGGCAAGGGGCAATGAAAGGTAACTCTTTCAAGGAAGAATTCTTTATAGCAGTTGTTTTTTAAATGAAGTAGGTTCTTCACCACTAATGCTTCCAGCAAACTCTGAGAAAGTGAAAATCTGTTCTGAATATATAAAAATTCAGTTTCATGAAAATATGTGTTTATATTCTTTTTCCTTGCATATAATTTTGGGGATTTATTTTCCCCTCTATTTCATTACATGGATATTTCTATAATAAGATTCACCAGGTGCTAATATTTCTTGCTTTGGGAATCAGATAGCAGTCAATGACTTTTTGAAGGGAAAAAAATTTATTCTCTATACAGGCTTTTTGATCCACACACAAAGAAAAAGTTAATGAGAGAACAGAAAAATATCTTCAGATATTGTGTCTTATTCAAAGCTAACAAAATTTTCTTGACAGCATAATCATCAATATCTACTCTTCCTCACTGCAGCAGGCCCTCATATTTGAGATCATGGAATCCCTAAATCCTCTACCAAGCATTACTGGAGTAGCCTACAACAAAACTTGCCAAGGAAGATCACAGCGTTGCAAAACCACAGTGCTGATAATTTAGGACACTGCATCAGTGTCCTGGCTAGTGATGTCATGCAAGACCTGTGGAATATCTCAATATCACAAAAGAAATATCTCTCTTTTGTGAATGATGTGGCATTTCAAAGTTCCTTAGGAAAGTGAATTGACTGAGCCAGAAGGCTAGGTGGGGATTTAAATTTTGCAGAATATACAGCTCAAACTAGGCACACAGAACAAATGCCCTTCACCTTGACGAATGATCAACAGGATGTATTTTTTGAAATTAAAAGGCATTCATTTTATAGAACAAATCTTACCTTGACTCCAGAGATGCCAGGTAAAGCCCAGTGCATCACTGAAATTCTTTATTAGAACTTAAGAAAGCTGTTAGATGGCATCTGAACATAAAATCTGACAGTCCGCAACAATTTTTGTTGATGTCATGCTGTTTTCAGTAGCAGACAAAATTAATTAAGCAGTATTAGAAAGCTGTTCTGAATGGCAAAGTACATGTTATTATTCGCCATTCATTCATCTTGCATCTGCTGTATACCATTGGAGAGAAGTTGCCTTATAATTGAAGCCCAGGTTTTAAATTATAGATCCTTTAATTACAGTGCATAAACCTTCACATAAGTTTAACCAAGAAACTGCGTTTAACCTTAAGAAACTGTATTAATGTACTACTCCCAATACCATATTTAACTATATCACCAGATGGTTTGGAATGGCCTAATTATATTTTAAATACCAACCTTTTCCCAGATGCTGCAGTCTTGCATATAAAAAATAATCTCAAATCTCAAAAAAAAAATCTCAAAATGGAGATACAGAGGACAAGTGCCCAACAAAAAAATCTGAAAAAAGCTTTATGAAAATAGGTTATTAAAATACTTGTATAGATGTTAAGAATACCTAATGCACAGCTAGACTTCCAACTCTCTCAACTTAAGAGATTTGGATTTGGACTCCATGCATCGGGCTCAATGTCTTGGATCAGCCTAGCACAAGACAAAAACAAAAAAAACAAAACCAAAATAATAGAGAAACTATTATATTCAGACTGAAATGAGCTCTGAACTTCAGGTATTCTGGCAGAAAAGTGTTTGCCTGCAGACAAAGCAAGGTGATTTCATGATTTTTATTCACCTCTTGTCCAAGAGTTACCTTGGGTTACCTGCACTCTCTGCTAACAATACTGTTGAGGGAGGGATGGAAGAGCCCTGCATCCCAAAGCAATACATCAGTTATTTTCTAAGTAGATTAAAGCATTTATATTTGCTGGCCAGTGCTGTGTTTCTCTGCCCTCCAGTGGTGAAAATACTCTCAGAAAACAGCAAATGAACTCAGAAAGCATTTTAAAACAGCATCAAGATTAAAGGGAGAACATATCCCAGTGTTTGGAAAGTATCCAGGAAAGACAAAATGAGTTTGCATATTGAAAAGGGTTAATAAAGAATATAAGAAACCAAATTAACAGGATTGCAGGAAGCAAGGTGTCTAAGTTAAAAAAAAAAAACAGCCCAAAAGGACAGCTTCATCTCTATGTATGTTTCTAGTAAGAAAAAATGGGATATCTCTCAAAGAATGTTGATCTTCTGTATAAGTAGTTATTTATTTCTCTGAGTATTTTAGCAGGTAGCCTTAGGTTGGAAGTGTAATGAATACATAACATAATGTTGGTAGGAAAGGTGGGAAAACTTAAGAATGCAGTTTCTAACCAGGTCAGTTACTTCTGCCACAGTCACACGGTGCATTCTTTGAAGTGCACCTCTCTCTGAAGCTCCTGCTATGCTGTAATCCCGTAAAAAACTTAGAAAAAAAAAAAGAAGCTTAATTTCTATATGCAAAAGCTTACTTTCCTGGATGTTACACACAAGCCAGCAAGCTGCAAGAAGTGAAATAATTATCACATAAATTCTGTATACCTATAATATGTTACAATATTTAAAATGTTTAGGAGAACGCAAGTAATTTTCTTTTAACCATTTTTCCATTTTTTTCCTCTTTCATAGAATCATGGAATGCTTAAGGTTGGAAGGGACCTCAGAGGTCTTCTAGTCCAACCCCCCTGCTCACAAAGGTCACCTAGAGCACATGGCTCAGGGCTGCATCCAAGCGGGTTTTAAAGACCTCCAAAGAAGCAGACTCAACAACCTCTCTGGGCAGCCTGATCCAGTGCTCTGTCACCCTCACAGTGAGGAAATGCTTCCTGAAGTTCCTGTGGAA
>JAUBOD010000140.1:1223455-1234873 GCA_032353885.1 Nothura maculosa
AGCTCCACATCCCTCTTGTACTGGGGAGCCCAGAACTGGACACAGGACTCCAGGTGTGGCCTCACCAGGGCTGAGTAGAGGGGGACGATCACCCCTGTAGACCTGCTGGAGATGCTCTTCTTAATGCACTCCGGGATCCCATTGGCCATCTTGGCCACCAGGGCACACTGCTGCTTCATGGTCATCTTGTCATTCACCATAATGCCCAGGTCCCTCTCTGCGGGGCTGCTCTCCAGCAGGTCAGTCCCTAATCTCTGCAGGTGGCCAGGGTTATTCCTCCCGAATTGCAGGACTCTGCACTTGTCCTTGTTGAACTTCAATTGTCCAGTCAGTCCAGGTCCCCCTGGACCGCAGCACAGCTTTCAAGGATATCAGCTACACCTCCCAGTTTTGTATCATCAGCAAACCTGCTGAGGGAGCATGCCATCCCTTCATCCAAGTCATTGATGAATAAGTTGAACAGGATGGCATCAAAGCCTTGCCGAAGTCCAGATAGACAATATCTATCTGTTCTGCCCTCATCTATCCGCCAGTCACTCCATTACAGAAGGCTATCAGGTTAGTCGAGCATGATTTCCCCTTGGTGAATCCATGCAGGCTAATCCTGAGCACTTTCTCCTCCACATGTCTGAAGACAATAGCCAGAATATTTTTTAATGTTGTAACCATTTTAGAAAACATCTGCCTTGAAGTGTAGTAAATATAGTAAGACTAACCTTAGTTATCATATCAGAGCCCAAATAATGAATAATAAAATTTTCTCATTAATTTGATAGTATGGAAGCTGCCAATACGCTATGGATCATAGCTGTTACGTAACATCAACATACATGAAAGTAATTTCAAACATTGCTCATGTAAATCTTTTCTTAACTATACGAATTTTTTTGCCTATGGTAATTAGTATTTTTTCAGAAATATTTTCCACACATTAACAAGATAACTAGCTTCATAGCACAATAAGTATTGTACTAATTGTTGCATCAGGACGTATTTCCACTGTTAATATTCTGCTTTTAATGTTCTTGTGTGTGTGTACATATAAATACACACACGCACAAATGCACACATGTATGTATATAGAAAATATCTTCTTCTTAAAAATGCATGAGAAATGTTAGTGATGGATTTAGCGCTGCTGAGATATAATCTCCCGAATACAGACTCTGTAAAGTGTGGACATGAACAGTAACGTCATTCAAAATGACACCTCTGCTTTTAATGGTCAGGGCCATCTCGAGATCTGCAGGAATGATAGGGAGACCACAGCCTCTAGTGCTCATCCCTGAAGCCAGTGTGATGTTTCTATTGAATTATATGATACCCTGTGTTTATGACTGACCCTCTAGAAGAGTTTGAGCTCCAAAACACAGCATAACTCCCTTTCTTATTCACCAGGCCCTAGAGACTCAGGTTGAGTTTGGCAGTACAACTGAATTAAAGTACCTGGTGTAAGTGAACACTTATGTCTGCTTTTCTGGTTGGAGAACAGTAGAGTTATAATATTGCATGGGGAAACTCTTGGTTTGTTTAATATTTTGAAATTGGCTAGCCTCTGTAATACAAAATGGGAAGGAAGGAAGTCTGCAGTTTGTGGGAAATCTGCTTTGTTTCATTGGTAAACCCAAGTATGTAAATTACAGGGTAAACTTAAAAATAAAAAGACTTTTAAATGCCTGTAAAAGTCAGTGGCATTAAAAATACAGGGAAATGTCACTTGTTTTCTGTAGAAGCATTTTGCCAAATATTAGAGACTTATCATTATAAAAATGAAAGAAAAGAGTTTTAGACTTGCTTCTGTAAATCTGCTTAATATAGCATCAACTATAAAGTTGCTACCCAACCTTCTGTAATGAGAAAAAAAAAGGAGACTTCTTGTGAATTTCAAGGCATTTTTAATGTTTCAATATAAATAGATAAAAGTTTCCATTTTGTTTGTGGATTTATCCTACAGTTGTGACTTTTGCCTAAGCCTCACTGGAAATAAAATTCAATTCACTATTACTTATAAAATGGCTCCACTGTATTAATTATAAAGAACAAAAAGCCAACAGGGAGGGAATTGGTAGGAGAATCAGACATATTAAAATATCAGGTACACCTCAAGGAAAGGAATTTATATATATATACATATATATAAATATATAAATATAATATATTTATACACACACATATATATATACACAAAAATAAATATACACATATATATTGCTCCTAATATTTGTTTAAGCTTAGAGATACTACAGTATTTGGATTCTAGATTACAGCAAGAATATTTTGATATGTTGATCTACTCATTTCTCCCTTCAAATCTAGAAATGTTCACATGAGATGTGACAAAATGATGCCCGATATTAACAAGAGATGTGTGAGACGTCCATATTAGGAGCACTTGTATGTCATGTATCAGCAATACTGTACCAGCAAATCTTTCCTGATGCAGATCTATTTTGTACTTAACCCTGCACTCCTACTAGTGCAGTTTGTTTTAGTCATATCTTTCCCACAACTGGCTAAAATGCACTTTTGTCAACCTCATCCAACATAGCTATGCTGGTAGAAGTATGTCGTATACAGCCTTGGCTTAGGAAAGCTATTGCTAAAAAAACATTTCAGAGCTCTTAATCCATGTATTTGTTCTGTGTAGACCATTGCAGCAGAACTGTTTCTATGTGGCTTTATTAGGTATTTTCCCAGCCTTGATTTCTGGAGCAAATTTCATTCCCTGAGACTGCAAAGAGTACTGCTGTTGTAAATTCATATTTCCTCCTTTTTACAACAGTGGAACTACTACAGTGCTGAACCAGTTATAAATGAAAAGAACAATTCTTGTGAAGACATTTTCTGAAGTTCTTGTTTTAAATTGATTTGTGAACTGTAGTAATAAGAAACAACATTTCTATAAATTCAGAATAATAATCGTCAACCAAATTTTTTCCAGGCTCACTTTTTGACTTTGCTATTACAGTCATTTGCAGGCAAACATGAGTGGTATTCTGTTCCTTACCACCCATATGTAATCCACATGTTAACACCTGCTTTGTGGTATCACTCCTTGCTTTTTAAGGTCTCTCAAGAATTAGGTATTATTCCTTTGTATTGTAAGATGTTGCCTTATTGATTTCCTTTCTCTTCAGTTTAAATAATTACATTCTAGTAGACAGAATAATTGACTTGAACATGAAGTACTCAATATCTCTAGGCAAGTTTATTCACTGGAATTGAATAAAATGCCCAACTGTTTATATTCATTTTTATTCATAGAATCATTATGGTTGGAAAAGACCTTCAAGATCATTGAGTCTAGCCGTATTAATTGGTACTTGATAAGCAGGGGAAACTATAGCATTCAACACAGTCTAAAATCAACTGAAGATAGTGAAGGTCTATAATTAAGTATATCAGCATACAGGAATTCCAGACTTAATATCAAGATGGAAAATCTATGCTACCTCATGAATGCCTTTTCCCCTTTTCCAGTTCTTTTCCTTTAGCAAAGCCAGTCACTTGTAGTTTTCCACTATGCTTTCTTACAAATTACCATACTAGTAAAAATATTTCACAAAATTCTCCCAGTATGTTTTCTAAACAGTTTCCACCCACATGGATAGATGTATTTATGCTCAGAATCAGAAAATAAAACTATATATTACAGATTTTTAACCATCCACCTTAACTGGAACAGCACCCCACAGAGAGTATAGCTACTGATATCTATAAGAACAGCTACAGTAATGGAAATTTCATAAAATAGCAAAATGTACAATCAGATGAAGTCTTTTGATCTTCACGCATATAAGCTTTATTACAATCTCCTCTAGATTTAAGCAATTTTACAGGGTATGGGTTTTTTTAAGAATATGTTAGCTATATGTCTTGTTTCTATAAGCTATGAAAATTTTGTGCATTTTGTAGTTTGTTAGAGAAAAAAAACCCAAAATCTTATTGTTATTTATTAATCTTTCTGCTTGTAAAGTATCATTTTTTTTCTGGGTTTATTTTAATATTTTCAGTGCAGTTTCAGCCCGGCAACCTAAGCTGCACACAAACCCTTTCTAAATCCCCTATCTTATTCTTTCCATTTTGCATGGAAAAATAAGAAGAAATATTCGGCATAATAGACATTTCAAAGTCAAGTAGATATACATATATCGTTACACTAGGCTTTCACTACCTTCCTCACAGCAGAAGGAAGAGAGGACCTCAGGCCCCTGCCCATGATAAATATTTAATTTGCAGGTCCCCAGAAGCAGTGCCCTGCTCATAGTGTGGTGAGTACACGCACGGCCCATGCAGGAAGAAGAGGTCAATCCTGGCAGTGATAACATGGAAGGGCCAGGCGCCTCTCTGTTAAATGCTGAACACAGAAGAAGCCACCTCTGTGGAACAGCTGAAGGGCTTCCCGTTCCTAGGGTGGACACAGCCAACAGCAAAGCAAGTGCAGGACCTAGGGCAGCAGGAGGACCCCGGGACCCAAAATTAAGAAAAATTGCAAGAGCAAGGAGGAGAAGGTAGTTTCTTTCTCATCAGGAACCACCTACTGGTAATTTTCTTCAGCTGGACAGGATAATCATAGCTCCTTTTTATTTCTAACTATTTACAGCAGTATAGGCTATAAGCTGTTTTGAATAGGGTTGGCATCCATCTCATTTGCAAAAGTTGGAATTCCTGAAGGGGTAATTTGGATTCATGGTTTCTTCTCTTTATACACTTTATTTATCATCAAAACAATAGGAGAAAGAATTAGAACAAAAAGGATCCATTTTTTTTTAGCCATGTGCCCATTGCACTGAGCTGAAGAGTTAGATCATCCCTATATATAGGATCTCTGCAAATCCTTATCTGGTCCCTGTCATTTGTGCCAAAGGAGGCAGTTATGTTGAGACAGAGCAGGAGGTTATCTTTTCCAAATGGAAACAGAGATAGATTACTTGAGCCTTTGAGAAGTTAAATGGTATCTAAACAGTCTGACTCATAAGTCCTCCAAATGAGACCTCGAAAGAATTTAGATAACGACTGCATTTGAATCACTGCTTTAGTCCACTTTAGTGCACTGCTTTAGTGCACTTCTGAAGACATCTACCAGTGATCCCTGCTTGCTGCACTTTGGCTCATATTCTAGAGCAGTCTCAGTGACTGCAAACTTGGTATCCTCTTGAAAATGTGAGGCTGAAAGAGAGGCTATAGGACCCCACTTAGGGCTCTCTAAGCTCTAGGACCCCACTTAGGGCTCTGTAACTGCTCTGGGACATTCAATCTTTGAAGAACTCGTGTAAGAGATCCAGCCCATCACACCATTGCATACAAGCGTAACTGATCTTCAGAAATGTATGAAAGATACAAATTAAAAGTTCAACAGCAAGAGTTGAAAAATAAATTGGTCACTAGAGGGAGCCTTTTCATCACCATATTTTGTATCAAATTGCAACCACTTCAAGACTTCAAAAATTTTCATGTTGTGTATGTTAGAAAGTTCACTAAGTGCTAGTTCCTCCATTTCTTCTTCTTTTTGAAGAAAATACAGCTAAAAGAAATATGTGTAAAAACCTGTTGCAAAATTTCATATTCATTCTGAGGTTGAGTAATTACAGAATTCCTAAAGATTTCACTAGAGAAAACAGTCAGAGCTAGTTAGTACAGTGGATGGAAACAGAATTAACTTCATGCAGGCCTTCTGAAAATTCCTCTTTACGTGGTATCAGTAAGACAACGTTATTTTTTCTCCCTCTCAAACACCAAAATAATCATAAGTTGTCACCGTGAGAGAAATGTCTTCAGACCACACAAATTACCTCTCCCCTTTATCTTCATGACATGTAGCTGGTGGTAATTCCTAGTAGCTGGATCTCAAGATAAGTTATTTATTTGAGAGTTTATTATGAAAGTTTTTATATTCTCCTTTCAGTGGTTGTTGTGGAGTATATAAACAGTCAAATTTCCATTAGTTGCCTTTGGCCTAGGTATATGAGTATTCGTCTTTTTGTCGAATATGAATCTCATAGTTCATTGCTGCAGCTCTTTTTTGTGCATTTAACAGCAGAAAGACCTCACATTACACATCTTTGACAAAGAGTGCAGAATAACTGGGGGATTTTGGTGTTTTTTTTTTTTTTCCAAGTCTGCTGTAACAGCTTCCTGTGATGTATGGTGTGTTCATGTCACTCAGGAAGTGATCTGGTTGAGCTTTCTCTTTGTTAGGCTATATACAAAATGCTGAACTATAACTGTAAATGTGCACTCAACGTTCTACTACACTATAAATTTAGCAAATAACATAGCAGTTGCAGTTCGTGGTTCTCCATAACAAACACTATACAATTTACAAGAATTCATGGAAAAGTACAGGAAGCAGTAGGATAGCTGTGAAGGAGACCTTCTCTGCAAAAGATCCCATTAGAGGAAACAGGGTTCAGGTGTTTTGCAGTCAAGATAGAAAAATTAAGCACTTTCTTTGGTACTTTCTTTTTTAAAAAAAAAAAATATATATATATATACAACAGTAGAGGGCATGAGACAACAAGAAATTATGCATGTATTAATGAATCCTAAAGCACTAAAGACTTGGGGAAGGGAATGGTGATTTTTCTAGCAGTGTACTCTGTTCCTTATAGATTATAATGGATGTTGAGGATTATAATAAACCTATAATGGTGAGGACAAAAGGAGAGAAGGAATACTAGAGTCACAGCACATCTCCCGAGAATGCCAGTTGTCACCACTTCAGCATGGAAATAGCATGATGGAAAGACACCGGCACCACTGACTACTCTCTCTCCTCATACCAGCACCTCCCCAGTGTGTCATCAGTGCAACACAGCACTCAATCACCTTTAGGTCATAGTGGGTGCTTAGGATAAACAGCTTTGGAAGCATTCCATTGACAAGCCATCCTGAGCACTGCCATTGCCTGGAGCCCTGATAACCGGTAAAAATAGGTATCTTCATATCTAAAGCAAGAAAGCCTTGGAAATTCTCTGTCAGTAAGACAAGGATATAGTCTTATATGATCTCATGCTCTTCCAAAATATGGAATTCATTAGGACTCTTCCTCCAAAAAAAAAAAAAAAAATTGAAGAGAGAAATGAAAGAATTATTTAGCCAACATGCAATATTTATCTTTTCATATGACTTATGTGTAGAAAAGGTATTGAATTGCCTTGGAGATCAGTAAACATACACAAAAGGCATATACACACACACACACACACACAGACACACATATATATCTATATATATAGTTACTGTGATGTGGGAACTAACGCATTTTTTAGCTTATTCAAAATCACATTTAGGTGAAAGCAACTGTGAGGATGCTTATGACCTTGTCTCATACTCCTACACTGTTCCAGGAACCTTAGAATGTGTTAGGTTTTACAGTTTTTTCCCTTTTTATAGTACTGACACCTTTTGCAAGAGCTCAAAGGTTATTCTGTCACTGGGGGCTGCATCCTCATGCAAAGGCCACATGCAGCCAGAGGCCACTTCAAGATGGATTTAAAGGACAGTCAGACCATCTATTTGTGTAAAATAGAGACGTTTGAAAGTTGAAATAAAAGGATCCATATATATGCAACCTCATAGTACCCCATCCAAGATTTTGATCATTAAGCATCACAAAGCCTGCAGATCATGCTCAAACAGCATCCCACTGCTGACATATTGGGGCTAGAGAATCCCTGTCCCATTACCAACACTCAAAGCTCAAAGCTTGTAGCCAATATCTCCCATGGTTTCTGTTTTCTGGCCTCGCATAAGGGCCTCATATCATTATGAGCACACTGGGGAAAGCAGGCAGATAATTCTTAGTGCTTTTTTGGCCAGCAGCTTGCTGGAAGAAGCAGTTGGGTACAGCTGTGTTTAGCTTGTCATATAACTTTTATTTCCTGTTTTACAGATGTTTATAAAGATCTTAAATGTTATTTCTAGCAACCCAGATGCTAGTCTGAAAATGCAAGATTTTCAGTCAGGCGGCTGTTGTTAACAAAGTTTGTTGTCAATGAATAAAAACAAGAAATTAAATCAGCATTAGAAAGATTTTCTACCCTCTTTCTACATATTTTCTTGGTTGCATAGCAGTATATCATCTCTGAGTACATCATCACTTTCATGCTTTTAAAAATCATAAACCCCTAAAAGGTCAGTACTTTCAGGCATGGGTAGATCTACATACCATATTAAGCAACTATACTGATTTTCCCAAAACAAAATTAAATATTGTTAAGTCCAATTATGTTAATACAGCAGACATGACTTATTTCAGCAATAAACTGGATGTATTAATAGGAACATGTTGCAGCTCACATAAATTGAAATAAATCGTTCTGCAGAAATTCTGCCATCTAATATTTGTGTTTAGTAAAACTATCAGAGGAGTGTAACCTTGAAAGACATGACAAGTGATGAGACAAAAAGTAGCCTTGCAAAATGTTGCAGGATTTTTGCATTTCTCAAAATTTCTGAATTCAGTGTATTCCAGCACATTTTACCAAAAAGAAGCCTCTAAAGACTGTGTCCAAGGGCAAGGAGTTGGGGCTGACTCAGCACATTCAAGAACAGACATGCAGTGACAGCGTGGGGCCACTCTGTTCCCAAAAGCACTCAGAAGCCAAGCCCAACACAAGCCTCCTAGCCAGCATTTCCTCCTCGTGCCCTAAAAGTGCTTTTTCCTGTATGCCAAGGTGATCAGAGACCACCAAGGCTGCTGTAAAGCAAAGGTATTCGCTCAGCTTCTGCTTCTGCAGACAAGGAATTGCTGCTTCATTAGTACAGCATGTTTCTGGTTTCATTGCTGGAAATGAGGTTACATTTATTGCAAACCTCTTCCTCTCCTCTCCTCTCCTCTCCTCTCCTCTCCTCTCCTCTCTGTTTTCTTTTTCTTGGCAAGTTTCGGGCTTGCAGGAGGCCCTTTGCTTCCTTTGAGAAAGCAGCAGCAGACTAGAAAGAATTTTCCCCAGGTCTCTGATGTTGCCTAATCCGAACTGCCTGCATGCATGAATGTTAGCCTTGTGCAGGCAGCAGCGATAGGAGTGGCCGTTTAAGGAACACCAGAATAAATCAGACCATCCAGCTCGAAAATGCCGATTTAACAAGGCTTTCCTGTGGAGAAATGCGCATGAGCAGAGGGGGCAGAGCAGTTAAGGGCTGCCTCCAGAAACAGATGTTGGATGCTGTGCCGGAGCCCCAGTCATTTTGCTAGAAGGTTTGGAATGGTTTTAAGCTGACAGAAACTCAGCTCGCACTGGGGTGCAAACACTGCCAGCCATCCTCACTCACCAGAGAGCAGCTTGATAGCAGGTACTGTATTGCTCCTTTTCTATGTTTGCAAGTGCACAGGAAAAGTTTAACAGGAGTTTGGAAAAGTTTGTTGCTGCCGTAGATAAAAATATCTCAAGGAACTTTGCAACAACATTGCTAACATACATGCGGATGTACAAAGTGAAAGCGGTCAGCTGCAGATAACCTTTTCTCACGGGTCTGGCTTTTATTTTAGCTGTGTCAAGTCTATAAAATAGGGATATTTGGAAGATATTTTCTCTGGATTTGGAGGATATTTTCTCTAGCTGCATATTGCCAGATTGAATGGGATCACCTGGAAGTTTTCCCTGAGCAATGCCAAACTGATGCCACATATTTTTGTGTTTGTGTTAGAAGTACCTAAAAATGTGTACACACCAGTATCTTTCCTAAACAAATCTGGAATGTACTAAAGATACAAATGCAGATGCATAGAACTGAATGTCCATAGACAATGCTGTGCCAACACTGATGACTGAAAATAAATGTGTTTACCTGAACACCTGTTTACACATCTGATGTGAATATCCCCTTCCTTCCAGAACTCTAAGCATATAAATTTTAATTTCTCCATTGAAGCTTACAGCACAGATGAATTAAATGCATTTCAGAGAGTGTAAGATTAACAAAATCCAAGTACTATGAACACATAACACAAATATTCATCAGAAGAGAATTAATTTGCTCTCTTAAGTGATATTTCTTTCTATACAAATGAGCAAAATCCCTCTAAGAAGAGAAGATGTCCTATCAATAATAAATAATAATAATGCCTTTTCCTTTTTTTTTTATTCAGGGCCTTAGCTAGGGTCAACTGAATTAAGTAAAATAGGGATAAAACTAAAGGGCTTTGGTTTAAGTTTTGATGCATTCTCATTTTAGTCACTAATAGGAAAATGCAAACCTCATGATGATGTTTCTTTTGGTCTTACAGGATCTCAACACATCAGATGAAGATATGATCTGGCATTTAACATATTACTGGTAAGAAAAAAAAATCATTAAATATGTTAGATCATATGATCTACTTTTAATAATGAGATAATATCATATTAAAAACCATTTAAAGTATACTAACAGTATCATTTGTTGAATTTTTTGTTCTTGTTGTTTGTTCTTCAACCTTTCTCCACACAATGGTCACAATCTGCACAAAAAGGATGTCAGAGGAAGTTGCTTACATTCAACAGCTTCCCAAAATAACTCAATAAAAAAACCCAAGCCTTCAAAGCAAACTAACTGATTTTAGATGTTATCTTTCACACACAGTTTCCCAAGTCAGAATGCTCCTGAGAAATTTGAAGAAAAAAAATAGAAAAGGAGATTTTAAAGTTACACACCTGACACTTTCCTTGTCGTGGAAAATGTTTGAGTTAATATCGAAGTTTAACATACCCTCTACCTATTTTTCCTTCTGTACTTAATTCAGCTTTCATTTGGAAACCATAGCTGAAAACCTCTTATATTTAAACAATTTATATGCCTCTTAAATAATCCTCCTGTATTCTCCAAGTAGAATTCCAATGTCTGTCCTTCCATACACAACAGTACAGGAATCTGTGTGCAAGTATTTCGCTCTCTTGCAGAAAGTGTAAGTTTCTTGAACTGGATGTTCATATCCAATGTGGAAAGGTATTCAATCTCTAGTACATCCAGGAGGAATGATGCAATACTAGGCTGATAGAGGGACGTCAGCACGTTACATACTTCGGCATATTCTAGTATGGCAGTGTGTGTTTAAATAAGGATATATATTGTATGTGGATCTTCCAAGCAGAAAAGGTGAGATCCAAAGAGAGTCTGTAATGTGACCACAGCAGAACTTCTGTGTGTACGTTCAAGAAAGTGATCCAGAAATGAGATGTTCCATAGGCCAATAAGAAATCTGTATTTTAGTTAGCACCTTGAGCCTGAATCAAGCCTTGAGCTTGAATCATCATAAAGATAGGGCTTTCCATCTGCCTCTATGCTATTCATCTAAAGACAAAATTATGAGTCATAAACTCTGTTCAGATTCTTAGAAAATACTCCACGATTAGGACATTTGTTAGAGCATGATAGCAGTTGCAAATTCTCTCAAGCAACAGCGTGTATAGTCAATTTATTCAAAAGACAAGCCATCAG
>JAUBOD010000140.1:1234973-1258899 GCA_032353885.1 Nothura maculosa
AAAATACGTATTTCCACAACTTACCTAACAGATCCATCAACTAGGCTGCAAACATTCTAGGGAAGAAAGAGAAGTAAAAGGGAACTGATGGCTAGTTGGGTAAGAAGAATGACAGGCCCATATATTCCCAAGCGGTTAGCAAAGTTTATCCACTATACAGTGTCTAGCGAATACAGCCTTGCACAAGTGAGTGCATGGCTACAACTCTACTTAAAAAAGAGTGTTCATAGCACCTATATTAAAAGAATTGGAGCTCTCCTTTTCAAAATAATAAAGCATTTTTTCTGCAATCTTCCTAACTCCTAGACCTAACTCCTAGACATGAGCAGAAGTGAGAATAAGCATTTCCTTTTCAATATAAATAATACACTGTTAAGTTCATAGGATATTTCAGTCACCTTTCACCAGTACCACTTCCATCACTTTTTCTGCAGTTAGCCAAACCTAGCTTCCAGGATCCCTCTGTTGGGACAAAACAACTACTTTTTAAATTCTGCAAGGTTTAATTTAAGATGCCACCTTAATCTTCCTGGTACTCCAAGTACCAGGATGTATGATTGTCTCAGGAAATATAAGTTGGGTTCTAATGTACAGAGCACTTCACTTTATTTAGACTAACTTTCAAGGTCAGGGAACACCTGAGGATGTGATTTTGCCCTGTGTTATGGCCCTTACATTAGTCTTTTGGAATGCCTTTATTAATTCCAGCTTTACTCAGCTTAGGGTAGTTCAGATAAATACATCACAAGAATATTGCTTTACCCAAATAAAAATTTGAAAGCTCTGCAACACATTAATTCATTGACAAGTACTCTGCTCTATCATTCCCACACCTACGGAGATGGAAATCTTTTCCCTATGGCGACAAATAAGCAGCCCACTTATCTAAGAATTACTAGAGAGGCCATATGTTTCTAGCCTGGTCAGTTTTGACTTTTATCATATTTTAACACCTAGAACTTTCCATGGCGCTGGCAGCAGATTCTCCATCTGAATAGCTTTCACCAACACAAATAAGTCACTGAAACTCTTGCTCACCTTATTCCCAAGAAATTTTCACTGTTCTTTATGATAGGTTGCTGCTCTCTTTATTAGAAGCATCATATAGTGAGTCCTGGAGGGAGACAGTATAGTCTAAAATAATCTCTGTCCTGTATCATCTTAGTCATGATACCTGAAGACAGGTGAAATAGCATGGGGACCCTCAGAAATTTCTGCTCACGTTCAACTTCTAAAAAAAGCAAGGAAGTCTAAAATGTGAATAAATGTGGGGGTTTCATAATAAAGCAAACAAACATGAAAGTGTTATTCTCAAATTGAACTTTTGCAAAGATTACCACAAGCTAACTCATACAGAAGGATATTTTTAAGGTACTGTCTGACTGGGTTCTGTAGTGGTTTGTAGTCAAGCTCACTTGGGTAGTCTTCAGTTACAGGCAGCTTGAGTGATGAACAGACAGATCAGTGACTTTATTTCCTTCTTACGTGTTTCAGGAAATCACTGATCACGCCTCTAGTTTTCTATCTGCTTCTACAACCACCACAGACACTGCTTTCCATCACCACAAAGCCAAACATTGTCCTACTGATGGCTGATGACCTTGGCATAGGGGACATAGGTTGCTATGGGAATGATACTATCAGGTAAGGAAATACAGCATAATAGTAAACAATGTTTGTCCTTCATTTAGTGTAATACTGACATTTCTGCCAGTTCTCAACCATTTAGCCTGCCTTTAAGTTCATTTAATGGAAAATTAGGGGGCTTTCTTACGGGTGCTGCTCACAGTAAATGCAAAGCAATGTCAGGATTATCTAAAATTATAGAGGTCAATCCCAGGGGCAGATCTGCTATCTCGAGCTGTTTTAATCTGAGAATATGTTCTTAGTTCTTGGATATTTCTTAATTGTTGGAAAAAAATTAAACACCTGCGCACACTTGAATAGAGAACAGTTGTTTTCTCCTTTCACAAATCAATCCTCATTACCTCATTTAACTCTGTCATGTACTTTTTTGCAAGCACCATGTCAAAAATTTAGTACAATCACTGCAATGAGCTATGTTACTAGATAAAAACAAACAGGGAAAACAAGAATATAGGGCCTGTAGTGCAGAGTCACCTTTAACTAGAAGAAATTTCCCCAAATAAATTTAAATCTGTTATTCCTCATCACTTTGCCCTCAAAAGCCCTCTGAATAATATCTTCTAATGTTGGTTGTGTGTTTAGGACCCCAAATATCGACCGTCTGGCAAAGGAAGGTGTGAAACTGACTCAGCACATTGCTGCGGCTCCGCTTTGCACCCCCAGCAGAGCAGCTTTCCTCACTGGCAGATATGCCCTCCGATCAGGTTTGACTTGTATAGCCTTTAAACCTAAAAGCAGCGTTTTAAAAAGGAGCTTTACTGCCAGTGGGAAGAATCTCATACAACTGGCCCCAGAGAAAGGAGGGCGTGCAAATAGAAGGGGTACTGGGAACATCCCTCACTAAATACATGCATGAGGCTCCAGCAGCTGGATCAGGCAGCTCTGAGGTTACATCTGTATGTATGTGGAGCAGTGAGTGGACCTGGGAGGGAAATGAGGAAGAGCAGAATCCGTTCTACAGAGCAGCTTGCTCCCTTCCAGCTAGCAGTTCCTGTTGCATTTTGATGCTCTATTACAAAGACTAAAGCAAGAATGGAGTTAGTGCAAGTTGTTACATTAAAAAAAATAATCAGAATATGAATAGCAACACATTTCTGAAACACTGCTTATATAAATTTGTATAATCAGTGACTTCTTAGATACTAAAAATATCTTTTACCTTTCAGATAAAAGAGAACAGGTATAAGCAGACATATCCATTCACTCCAGTCTAGATGCACAGTGAGTGGTTAACAGGAAAGTTTTTATTAACTATATATCAGAATTCATTTATCCTACAAAATAATAGTTTGACAGTCATATTATTTTTTCAGGTTCTATTTTTGAAGAAAAAAACCCTATCCTTTCAAACTGCATTCCTGAGATGAAAAGATAAGAAAAACAAATGGCTTTACATGTCCTTAACAGCAACTCTCTGACACTTGCTCTATTGCAAATGATGTTCAGTGCCTTCATTCCCAAGGCATTTTGAAGCTATCACATCATCCTACTTTCTTTCTGACAGTTCCCACTGAGGCAGCAGGAAAATGTACACAAGCCTTGATACACTCTGTCTCCCACTATTACAACAGAGTCAGATACATTCAACACTTCCATGGAAGACTCAGATCCTAACCCGAGTTTAGTGACAGATTGTGTTTTGCATTGCATCATTCAATGGGGTTATGCCAGAATATAGTGACAAATACCATGGTGTAAACCTACAGATGGGGAGGAGTGCTACATATCTGCTCTGTGTTATCAGGAGTCAGGTACCTACCACATCACCACATATGGAGATTTTGAGAGTCATTTGGGTCTTAGGGAAGTTGAAGAATGAGGACAACATAAGGCTGAAACCTCTTCCCTAGCCTCATTTTCACACCAGATCAGTGCAGTCCATACAGCCTGGATGCCACTGGAACATGCAAAAGCGTGAAATACAGCAGTGCCATTCAAAGATGTATAAGTATTACATAACTGAGAAATTTAACTCTTTCTCATTCTTCGACAGTGTCATAGATTCATTTATCTGAACAAAGAGCACTAGGATTAAAAAAAGTAGTAATCAAAAAATCAGGAAACAAGGAAATATATATGCTAAAATATTCTACAGGTTATACTCACTACTTTTTTACTATTATTTTATTTTACAGGCATGGATGCTATAAACAATTATCGTGTTATTTTCTGGAATGGCGGCTCAGGAGGACTTCCTCCAAATGAAACCACTTTTGCTAAAATATTGCAGCAACAGGGCTACAGCACAGGACTAATAGGTATGCAGAAATTCCTGGAGATGATCCAGAATTAGTTTCCCCTGTGTATCTCAGAGTATTTGGTTTAACAGGCACACGGTCGTACCTCATATGTAGTGTTTTTCTTTCCTGATCAAAGAATGTCCTGTACAAAAATAATTGTCATCCTGAACAAGAATAATGCCTCTTCAGTGTCTGCTAAAAAGAATAATCTTTACCTTAAACTTGCTTCCAAACACAGCTTTGTTTTTTAAAAACATCATGGCCAATATGTTGCTAAAAATATTTCTTCAATGATATTCTACTAATAATATGAATATGTCCTGGTGCTATCTTCAAAAAGATCAAATACAGGAGTTCTATTTAAATATGCATTCTCATACTTTATACAGTTCAGAGATGGTTCACAAGTCATAAATGGCTGTTACTTAAAAAATGATTTATAATATGAAATGACTGGGCCTTTCAAAACCAGAAATGGCGTAATTATTTCTTCTTATTACAAGGTGCCACTATAGCTGGCCAAGATCTCAATGCAGCCATTCCCCCAAAAAAGTCTCCTTCAGAAAAAAAGTTGTATTTTACTTTATATTTTACAGGACATTCTTTAATAGAGCTGTAACTTTCACTCATGATCCTATAACAAATTATTAACTTAGATATGTCCTCCAAAAAATCATGTCCTAAGGGAAACACAGTCATTGCTGAGTTGACTTTTCAGTGATACTCTCTACCTCATCTGATCATGTCAAAAGCCAAAATCTATCTTCGAAACTTAAAAACATAAGTTGCACAAATAAACTGAATTGACTAACGTTTTCTGCAGCTACAGGCCTGTATTTAATTGGCATAATAAATCTAACTAAATCTAATACAAAATGAAGCCATCCAAGTTGTTAAAATTTTGCATTATTAGGCTTTTCCTCTGAGTTTTGTTACGATGTTATTTTGTTTGTTTTAGAATACTCATGAAACAACACTTGTCCATTTGCCAAGTGCTTCAGCTTGAATTCAGCAAGTGAGCAAAGACATTTGTTTGCACTTTGCTAAAAGCACTGCCCTGCGGGGAGGCTGTACTGTTTTCCTCCAAGAAGATAGCTAGCAAACCAGGTTGGCGTTTTTGCCTGTGGGCATCTAAGCTAAACTAACATTGTGGATATCAAGAGCATCACTAGGTCCAACCAGACAGTTGACAGTTTTGGATAAACTGCACTTAAGATATGATGGAAAGCACTGGTGATGAGTGATGTTAAGAAATGCAACAACAACTCTACATTTAAGTCATGAAGCAAGAAATCTTATGAAGTGTCTGCCCAAATTGGCACAGATGAATGAGCACTAAATTGACTCACCTGAAAGATTCATGATTGTTTTGTTTTGGATACAAGCAATTTAGCCACAAATTTAAATCCCACTAATTACCAGCTGCTTGATGTGACAAGAAGACTTTTAAGTTGGGAAACAATCTGAAGATTCTTTGTATCTGAAAGGCAATGTTGTTAATTCATCTTAATTATCAACTTCATTTTTCTTAATTGTATATTTAAATTATCCTCTAGACCTCAGTCTTTTGCAGCATGTCAGAAGTCTTTTTTTTTTTCAACATCATCTGGATATGGTGCCGAAGTCTACTGAAATCTAAGGAAATTATCTTCACATCTATGTTTATGACCTATACATCTAGATATTGATTATAGGAGTCTTTCATTTTATTGGTTGTTCTTAACATGTCAAGACAAACATGTCAAGATGCAAAATGAATATAGAGAGGGATGGTTAAGAGAACTTCATCCACCTAGATTAGAACTTTTACTCTTTTTGTTGATATCCATTAGCAATATTGTAAGCCAAATATTTAGGATAGTATCTTCCTGTAAAAGCATAGTTATTTATTCCACAATAAGAACTGTCTGCAAATCAGTTTTCAAGCAAAAATCAAAAGTTCAAAAAGTTCATTTCAATCTATAAATTTGGCATCAAAGTCCTGCATTAGAGCAAAGACCATCAAATTTAGCCAAACTGCATCTCTCCTGTAAGCAAAAAGATTCTAATAACTTGATTTAAACACCACCTTTCTTTAAGCCAAAATAGCCAAATCGTTTCTTTGTAAATGCATAATGAGTGTGTTTGAATAGATTGGAGAAGTAAGAGCTTTTTTTTGATGTGTTCTTTATCACAATAGATGATAATACCATATGTTCATGAGAAAGGATGTTCAAGTAGAAAGTCATGAGATGTTCCTTCTGATATATGCAGACTTCATTATTTAAAAGTAAAGAGCTTCTCATACTCTGATATTTTTTTTAAAAAATGGCAAAAATAGCTATAAATCAAGGCCTTTTATCCTTCTCTACTATACCATAGAATTACAACTACCAAACTTATATATGTAAAACTTGAGGAGAAATTCTGATCCTCTCAATCTTTCCTGTGCTTAAATTTGTCTCGGTCTGTTGTTTGCCTAGTAAATCCACTGTTGTACCACAATCTATTTGACTGTTACTGTGCAGACAATATGTCCCCTTATCAATCAGGCACCAGCATGTCACTGAGCCCTGGTATTGAGTACTGAAGTCATGTCACAGCACTGACACTAATCCACTGCGAGTTTTTTACCTTTCTTCATTGCATTTTGCAGACAAAGGGATGAAAGAATAATGTTATTTTGCCTTGTACTTAGAAAAGGATTTTCTCCTCCTATTTCATACCTAGCAAATCTCTAGGTATGATTTATTTATTTATTTATTTACATTTGACCAAAGCTCAAAGCTTTGGAGCATGAATCACCAGGAACCCCAGTGGAAATTTATATGCTATAGAGGTTTGCTTTCATTAATCATAACATGCACCTCATACTCAAAATATATCTGTACAATGACGAACCTAGGTAAAACAAAAACAAAAAAAAATAGTTTTAGAAATGTTTTATGGGAGGAAAGCTCATTTTAAAATATTTCTTTACATGTTAACAATGTATATTTTCAGGGAAGTGGCATCAAGGTGTGAACTGTGAATCCTACAATGACCATTGTCATCACCCTTTAAACCATGGGTTTGGTTATTTTTATGGCATGCCTTTTACGTTAATAAGTGACTGCATAACAACAGAACCTCCAGAGATGGACAGAGAATTTCGAAGGAAACTCTGGCTTTATACGCAGATGATGGCTCTCGCTACACTCACTTTTGCCCTAGCAAGACTTACAGGCTTGATTTCAGTCAGGTGGAAAACAGTGACCTACCTTGCTATGTTTAGTTTCCTGTTCTTTGCGTCCTGGTTCTCAAGTTATGGATTCGTAAGATACTGGAACTGCATTATGATGAGAAATCACGAAGTTATTGAACAGCCAATGGTGACAGAGAGGACTACGTCTCTTATCTTGAGGGAGTCCATTTCATTTATTGAAAGGTAAAGCGCATTTCCTTTGAACATATTTATTCCATTTTTTGCATGTCTTGCAAATTTTAAGCAGTATTTTCTCATGAGAAAACTCTGTATTTTTGTGATGTTATGTAGTAGGATATTATTCTTATGAATAGCATTTATTAAATATATTATTAATAATGATATTACAATATTGATCTAAAGATTCATTCTAGCTCAAAGGTTTCTCTTTTCTCAGCCTTGCTAAAGCTCATAACACTTCCAAATTTGCACATGTTGTATTGAATATTTCTAAGCAAATTTGAGGCATTGTGTATTTCTGTGTCCAGTACTGCTGCTTTTAAGGATAGCGGCTAATGACATAACCATGTGTGGGGGCAAGGACAGGAGTAGGGGACAGGTAAAACTAGCAGAGGAGAAATAGAGCCATGATGTTGCCTTAGTAAATGGTCTGACACACTGGGACCAGATGGAGGAAATGAATCTACTCCCTTGATTCCAGTGGCATGGTGATTGGGTACAGTGTGAAATTTTTCCAGCTGTGATTCAGGGAAAATGATGGTCCTTTTATATTAACCAAACAATACTTTGTGAGACATATCTGGATTTTAACATCTTAAAAATAAGATGTTTTTGAAGACACTGCTGAAAGATTCATGCAAATCATAATTCTAATTTCCATTACAAATGACCTCTCTATGTATTGTGGAGCTTTTGCCCTAATAACAAAGTGTCGATTTCTCTTTTTTAGAAACAAGCACAAGCCATTCCTCCTCTTTCTTTCCTTTTTACACTCCCACACCCCTCTCCTAACCACAGAGAAGTTTCTTGGGAAGAGCAGGCATGGTTTATATGGAGACAATGTAGAAGAGATGGACTGGATGGTAGGTAAGTTGCTAGAGTAAACAGCAATGTCTCCAGCTGTCTAACATCTGGATCCACATGCATTGAGAACTACTTAGTTTTCCATGATTTTTCAAGATCAGGTAATTTCAACTGCTTATGACTGTGTCTTATGTAAGAAGGATGTGTCAGAAGGGAATAAAACTCATGAAACTCATGATAAGCAAATTAATTCTGGATGTAGACCAGAAGGCTGTTTGTCTGTCAATGCTATCTATATCCAATAGAACACTGAATACTTTCTAGGTGATTCACAAATTCTGGAAATATTCATAATTATTAATCAATGTCCCTCCAAAAATCAGATTCATGTTATTTTGTTATTTTTCAATCTATCTATTTTATTTCTTCCCCAAGAGGAAGGTTGGTCATGTCACGCAATTACGTAGGATGAAGAGTAGCTAGGCTTACTGAAGGAATAAGAATCAGGTCCATATAACGTCTATGAGTGGGGTTCTTGCTGTCTTCTGCTATAATGCCAACAATCAAAAGAGTTATAGCACCTCACAAATGCATTGATAGACTCTGAAATCTCAGGTATTAATGTTGATGCTGCAACATATTTCATTTAAACACCAAGTAGTCTACATAGGCTGACTTACACAGGAAACTATATGGATGAATGTTTGCAAGTCAGATGTTAAAAGCATTGCAAGTTCTTACTTCTAAATACTTATGCATTCCCGTGTTTACAGGCCAAGTTCTAGATGCGATTGACAAAGAAGGCTTGAAAAATACTACACTAGTTTACTTTGCTTCTGATCACGGTGGATGGCTGGAAAGACAAGAAGGAAAAAGGCAGCTGGGTGGCTGGAATGGAATATACAGAGGTAAGAACTGTCAGGGGACAGTGACAATCCAGGAAGAGCTAATTAAGTACTCGGGATGCCTCTAAAGCTTATATAAGACTGTATGCTCAAGGGCTAATGGCATTTTATAATTTAGAAGAGAATTTGTATTATCCTAATTATGCATTCAAAAATCTAGATGTTCTAGATGTTCTTTTAAAGTATGAATTCTCAAACTGACACTTCATTGTGAGGCAGCTAGTGACAAGCTAATTTTGATTAAGAATGTGTAACTTCTTGTTCAATAATTTTATCTGCACCTTACATGTGATCTCTTTAGGTAGGTTATGTGATTATAAAAAGAGAGAAGAACTATGCTGGGAAATGATTCAAGATTTGAAAATTTTATCCTCAGCAAATTCTAAGAGGACAACACCTTGTCTACAAACTAACAAAAGGGAAGTGAGTGAGGTCATGTGAGGGTCCTGTAGTGAATATAATATTGTTGATACTGAGAAGAATGAGTGTAAAGGTTAAAACTAAACAAGTAAGGAAGACTAACATAACATTAGTCAGTTTATGTTAATGCAGTCTCTATGCGATAGGATTTCTCTTAATTCTTAATGAAAACTTTATTTTAATGAAAACTTTTTTTTTTAATGAAAGGTGGAAAAGCCATGGGAGGCTGGGAAGGAGGAATCCGTGTTCCAGGGATATTTAGATGGCCAGGAGTATTACCTGCAAACAAAGTTATTGATGAACCTACAAGTCTTATGGACATTTATCCCACAGTAGTGCACCTGGCTGGAGGGACAGTACCGCAGGACAGGTACAAACACTGTAAATTGTCTTTACTCCTTTTCTTTTCCCTAGATGCTAAAAAATGTCTTTTGGAAACATGATTAAAAAAGATAAAAGACTTTTTTAGATTTGAGATTCAGCATCTACTCATAAATCTTTCTCGTTCAGCATTGCTGCTTCCAACAGATGGTGTGTATAAAGAATGCAGTTACGTAAAGCTAGCCCAGTTTGGTGATTTCCATTTTTTCTGTTAGGGTAATTGATGGCCGTGACATGATGCCTTTACTGCAAGGAAGAGTTCAGCACTCAGAGCACGAATTCCTGTTTCACTACTGTGGCGTTCACCTACATGCAGTACGGTGGCACCAGAAGGACAGTGAGTACTGAAATTCTTTTCCTAGGACCAGGTTCAATCTATGAGGGCTAGATTTACCTGGCATGCTTATTCTGAGATTGAAGCTTTCCAAATAGTTCTAAGCTTAAGGTGGTTAAGAACTCACTATCCTTTCCTATAATTACACAAGAGAAAAAATAACTTAAAGGCCCATGGCATAAGGTATATCATGTTACTCATGTTTTAAGATATTGGATCTTAAAAAAAGAATTCTGCCAGCTGACAGGTTTTCCCTCTGTATCATGTCGCTCCATTTCTGATGCCCTTCTGAATGCAAAGCCTGGGGAGTCTATGTCATTCTTGGCTGATGGAGAAGTCCTTGCCTCAGTCCCTTGTCAAAACTGAAGATGTCCTTCTGTACTCAAATAAAGAAAATGCAAATCTTTTTTTTCCATTAGAGAAAAAAAAATGAATCTAGAAAAGCATTTGGTACTGTAGCGCTTGTGATAATCACCAGCATCTTTGAAATCTTTTTTCTTTCCTGCTAGGTGGAGCCATCTGGAAGGCACATTATGTGACTCCAGTCTTCCGTCCACCTGGGGCTGGTGGTTGTTATGACAGAGGATTTTGCCCATGCTTTGGGGAAGGTGTGACCCACCATGACCCTCCACTGCTCTTTGATCTCTCACGAGACCCTTCTGAGGCCAAACCTCTGACAGCTGAGACTGAGCCCTTCTTTGACATTGTAATAAAGAAGATTGGAAGAGCCACAGAAGAGCATCGCAGGACACTGACTCCAGTCCCAGAGCAGCTCTCCTCATACAACATTATCTGGAAGCCGTGGCTGCAGCCCTGCTGTGGGACATTCCCTTTCTGTTGGTGTGATAAGGAAGGCAATATCAAGCTTACTGATCTATAAAAGAATGGAAAGTTAATTCCTCAGAAGTGCCTTTAGATGAAGATTGATTTCTAGTGATGTTGGTGATATTTTTTTAATGGGTCTTATATTTAGGAATTTTTCCATTGGATGGTGGTATGGTAGAAGTTGTATATTGCCATGGAGGGATCAAGACACTATATTTTCACGGGCATGTGTTAAGTTCTACCCGATGACGACTGAATGAATAATTCAAATGCACTAAAACAGGCCCATATCAGAGTTGCACCAGTAACAAAGACAAGTAAAATAACTTATCTTTTGCTATTTGTAAGTGTAACCTAGAAGCTTTACTTTCACTTATACTCCAAATTTCCAAGTCATTCCATTGAGGTCTCCCTTAATTTTATCTTTATTGGCAATGAGTAAGACACTCTCTATAAAATATTTTTTTGCAAACTGCCTTTCCTCCTACTCCAAAACAATTCTTTCTATAGTTATACACAGGATCTACAGATCTTTAAATGTAGCTTCCTTCCTTTTCAGCAGCGATGATGGCAACTAGTAAGCTTGAGGCTTCTGGATCAGCAGTAAGTGCCTGAGCAAGGCAATCGCCCTGGGAATGTGGTAAGTTAGATAAGAGTTGTCAGCCCATTCTGAGAAGGATGGGGTTCCCCTCATCAGTGTCAGCCTCTTCCAATGCAAAACAAAAGAGGGAAAGTTCTTTTGCTTTCCAAAACTACCACTGCACACAGCTCTTCCCTGAGCAGCACTGGGAAGGGCACAGTGACATTGTGCAGAACTGAAGAAATGCAACACTAATAACCAGCTAAGTTGTTTTGCCACAGAATTATAACAAGTTCTCTTGCTGTCAGTATCCCAGTTTTAACTGGTTCCTGATAGCAAGTAAAAGGTTCGGATGAGACTACTTGAAAAAATGTCTTGTGATAATTGTGAAAGCTAACAAACTTTAATTCACTATCAGAAAAGAAATGCAAAATAATGACATTGCAGCATCAGGTTTTATTCTTCCACTTGTACTCCTCCTCATAATTCCATCCTTCATGAGTTTAGTGGGTAAATAAATTTCTGCAGTTTAAATGCACAGTTATATTGTAGACTATGGCCTCATGCATCTCACAGACTGTTATAACTCACTCAGCTGCCCCTTCACTGCTATTAATAAGAAAGGTCCTCAGTTTTACTTCAACTGATGAAGAAAGCTTCACCAGTTATACTTCAATTGATGAAGTAAACTTCAACTGATGGATTCATCAGTTTACTTCAACTGATGAAGCCATCACAGCATTGGGCACTTGACTGTTGCTTATTTTTCTCCATTGTTAAGAGTGAGTACTTTATTTCTGCTTTAAATTCAATTGAGAACATTAGTTCTTTATTATCTAGGTTTAAAGATCCTTTCATATCCATATGTTTTTTATTTTTTTACATATAATTAATGTAATAAAACCAGTATTTTTCATTCCCCCTCATCTTTTGCAAAGACCTTCCATTCTCAAGTCAGTCTATTATCTGGAATTGTATATCATCTCAAGTTTTCAACACCCTTTAAAATAAGTGGGTAGGAGACCTGTTCATAATATTCCTCCAATAGGCATTTCACAAAATTTGTTGAATTGTTGTGAAATATGTTGAAAAATATGTTTCAAATCTTTCTCCACTTCATCTTTATGTGATTGAACTAGCCTTCTTTCTTTTTTTTTTTTCCATGGGATTACCAAATATGTAGGATATCCATTCGGAATGAGAGTACAGGAAAACATCTACAATCTATCTGAACCACTGGGGTCTGCTCACAAAAGTAGTTATCATCCCTACTGATGCAGAAAGTGCCATGGGTTTAACAAATAGTCAGAGCCTGGTAACATGAACACTTTACACGTCATTGGCATTAATAAAGACAGGCTTCACAAAATCATACCATCTTTCTTTTCCTTTGTGGTAGTCAGTCATGTACATACAACACACAATCTTTCCTCTTGCTATCGGAGTCATAGTGACAGCTGGAACAGCTACCAACTGTGCCAGGCATAGTGAAGCTGAATGAGTGTAACAGCACAGCCATAACCAATACAAAACTAGGGGCTAATGACAATGAGCATGGCAATGATGGAGTGCAACCACACACGTAGCAGGTTGTTTCTAGTCATCGCCCAGATGCAGCTTCCACAGGTATCAATCCACCAGAAAGTTTTATAGAGTGATTTTATTATCACCTGTTTGCTAATTATATTAATTCCTCAGTCTCCTGCAGAAACAGACCAAATGATTTTTTCAAGGAAATTCACATAATACTGATAAAACTGCTGTAAAAAACTAAGGTCTCTTACCATTATTCATTCTTTTTATTACTGCAATTCTTTAAGTATGTGGACAGACTCTCATTCTTTCATGAGCAGGAGGTTTAAAGGACACATACACTATAGCTGACTTTTGCACAGCTGGAAGCCCACTAAATTCCTGGAACATCATTACATTTTTTCCATGTTTTGTTCTGCATCTCTTTGTTAGATGACAGCCACTTATTTACATAAGAAATTTAAATGGTGATTTTTTTACACTGAGGACTGTGAAATGTTTTGAAACAGGAAAGCTTTAAAGAGTTTTCTCATTTTTTGCTAGTGTCATAAGTTTAGCAAAGTGCTATTTACCACACACAAACTTTAGACAAATGACAGAAACAAACCATAAAATTTCTGATTTAGGAGTGTTTGAATGTCAGCAGTAGCAGTTTATGGCTCTAATGTGTTTAGAAAGTATGATATAAAGGGTATAAAAATAGTACAAATTTATCTATATCTATAAGATCTATTTTAGCACAATTATTACAGAATCTTGCAGGCAGAGAGGATAAATACAGGCATCCATAAATATCCTTTACTTGATATCTAGCAGATTACATATCTGACTGCCCACACTTCACAAAATTGTTTTTTCCCCTTGAAGGGAATCTGCTGCCTCTAGTGTTTTCTTCAACCATTCAGTACCATTAATAAAATAAAATGCTGTTGGGTAGCACACCCAATGGTAATTAAACATTTATTTTGAGAAATTTGGAATCATAGGAGCCATAGTTCTTCGACCTTGGCATTATACTGTTATGGGACCAAAATCATAATGTAAGAGTCCTCTCACCACAGTGTGGGAATGTTTAATATAACTCTATTTAGGCCTAAACATTTTACAAGCATTAAAACCTGGCTGATTCAGCAACAGATTCAGAATGGCAAAGGTCTTCCACACATCCTGCATGAGATCTGTCAGCCCCCAAAATCTCAAACAGTGCTAGAAGCTTATGTTTAGGAAACTGCATTGCACCGTCCAATATTTTCCCAACAATCCTTTTCTTGTCAATGAAGAGAGTCACTCTGAGCTTAATTTTTACTGTTTAAAACACAAATACTGTTTTAATGAAAAAAAATCATTTTAATTTTCATAAGAGAATAGAAATCATCAGATTTTTTGTTGTTGTGGGTTTTCATCATTTTAGGAAAATGATCAGACATTATTTTCAAAAACCAAGACTAACAATCTATTTAAAGATATCTGAAGATCTATTTTCTTTTCTTTTCTAACAAGATATTCTGAAGAATCTGATGTGGTCTTGCAAACAGTTCTGTTAGATCCAAAATGGCATTTTTCATTTAAAAACAAGAGGAGGTGCATAAAATAATCCTACCTGAAGGTAAGTATAATGAACATCCATTTTCTCACACACCTGGCACGAGCCTAGGAATCCCTCAGAAAGTTTACCACCTGTCCAAGAAATATGTGACTAAAGCAGGTACTTTCTTATGGTAGTCTTTTTCACTATAGTGAATGTACCATCTCACATCCCTCTTTCTTCCTTTGCTTCTAACCTCTTCCTTTCAGCAGTTTGTTTGAAAGACTGTTCTTCAGGGTTACATTTCAACTTCAGATATTCCTCATCTCTTCTGTTTATCAGGTAGCTGTTGCAGCAGTAAGAGCTGTAGTTTCTCAAGGCTGAGCTAGTATTTTGGTTTTTTTTCTGTGTTGAGAGAGCACTGAAATATATTTTGTAAATAAAAAGAATAGTTAATAAATTCTAGTGTATTATGGTCTAGGCTCTGAGTTTATTCCATTTTTGTTGCCATAGCTCTTCATTTTCAACTTTTTTAGAGCCTACTTAAATCAGAGATTTACAGATTTCAGAAAATTTGCAACAAGGATTTTTACACATTTTTTTTTATTTATTATTGCCACACCTGATTAATAGGAAAATAAGAACAAGACTGTTCTACTTTATTTTACAGGATTCAGAGATATAAAACTTAGAAAGTGCAGAGCAATTATCACGTTACTGCCTCGGACTCTTTCTCCCCTCTGGATAAAAATACATCTGGATAAAAGTACATCTGAACTCTGAGTTTTCTGTTCTCTTTGAGGACAGTTTTTTTTTCTCTCACCAGAGGAGCCCCAAAGACAGTCCAAAGTCTTACCCTGGGCTTTTGCAGATCCTGTGGCATTTTGGAAGACAGCTATAACCCCTCAGGGAGCTCCAGGCAGCTACTGATTCACCCAGATGCAGCTGGCTAAGTCACGCAGCTGATGCTGTGAACAGGTTGCTGAACATACTTAGAGCATCAGAAAGATGACTTAAAGCCATGCTCTATACAACATAGATGTTTGGTACTGTGCCTCCTCATGGATACAAGTCAGTAAATACATCTCTTAAGAAGTTGGGTGGGCAAACTCTCCTCTTCACAAAAAGAATATAATTTCAAAGAAAAGAAGCTTCCTTTGAATTACTGAAAAAGATTGACTTTCCTGGATAATTTACATAATTTGACTTAAAAATCACAATATACTATTCAAAACCAAGTTTCCCTTTTGAGTTATGGCTTTTATATGCCAGTGGTATAAGCCAATTCTCAAGGTTAGTCATTTTTTCTACTATAAAGCAGAAGCCAAAAACATGTCCAGTTACTGAGCTCTGGACACAACAGCAGGAAATCTCTAGCTGATTTTTGTCATTTAACTTCAATCTTAATCACATCTTCAAACATTTGAAGAGTATGTAAAATTTTTGAAGGAGGATTATTTCACCTTCTTATAAACGTAAAATCCAAATCCCAGAAATTATTGCCTTCTTGGAAACCTCTTTGAAAAAGATTAAAAAAAAAAAAACAAAAAAAAAAAACAAAAAAGCCCCTCACAGAGTTTTGTCTAATGAATGCAGACAGTTAATGCCTGTCACTGTGATACCAGAAGGGATAAGGCAAAACTTCAGATAGGTCAATTGAGGCATGAGGTACATTTTGACCTTGGAAGACCAAACTCAGGGACTACAAGTATTTTGAAAGTATGTTTGTTCAAAGCAGTAACAGTGAGCTCTGCAAAGGCTATTCTGGAAAGCAGAATGAGAACTAGGGGAAATTTAGCATTTACCACCATAAAAATAACACTTCAGTAGCCACAAATAAGTTTACATTTATTTGCCACCTATGTTTTAGTCTTGAAAGCTGGACACATCAGTCTAACATTTGGCTACTTGCTGCATCAGTCACCAGTCAGGCATTGCTTTAAAGACCAGGCACTACTGAACTTCTATGAGATACTGATAGACACATTTTGCTTGAGACTTGCTTAGCGCACACACACACACACACACACACACACACACACACACACACACACACACACACACACACACACCAATTACTGCAAATGAGTTTGCATCCTCCTTCAGTGAAAATCTCCTACTGAGGCAAAATAATCATGAGGAAAAATAGAGAAAACTCTACATTGTAGACAATGATTTTTTAAATTTAAACACACAAACGACAATGGGTGGCATTTTGACTAAGATGCTGAGCACATAAGATAACTGGAAATGATTATTTCTCCCAAATTATGCTTTTATTTCTCAACACTGAGTCATTAGAACTGCACAGGAAGCATTTATACATCACTTAAAATGTCTCTATGAGGCTGTGAGTTAACCTGGTAGCAGTAAGTAACCCAGAAAATAAACTAACAAAAAAGCAGAGATAAAAGGGAGAAATTTTCTCTTCATTACTGCATGAACTAAGTTTAACAGACTCTTGACATTTGTAAAATAAATTTTATGCTTTCTGCAAGCCTCTGAAATGTATAGATTGTGCAGAACACTGTTTTCCAGAATCAAACCGTCATTCATGACATAGCAAGGGAGAACAGGGCTGTGTTTGTTTGTACAAACTAGCATGTTCTCATGGGACATAAACTATACCAGAGAATTAATTGTACTGCTACCAAATTCTACAAACCTAAAGATTATGTTAGTTTGCAGTAATACTAGGTTCAACAACCAAGGAATAAGGATTCATGGAGCAAAAGTACATTGAAGCCTTGAGAAGAGCATCAACTAAATTGTTCACCAACATGAAACAGTCACATAAAAAGAAGAAAAGAAAATATTTAGTCAACCAGATTTATGCTTGAGGGAGAATATTAAAACACAGATTGCTAAGTGCTGATTAAATAATATTCAAGGACAAAAAAACTCCTGAAAGCAAGATTTTACCTTGTGTCTTGCACTAGTCCTTCAGAATGTATAACTTCCAGCTTTACTCTACATATGATAGCTCATATAAGCAAGAAGCTTTCTTTAGACTAATAAGAATATTTCATTCTAAAAGCTCTGCAGCACTGTCACCCATTGACAGATACACTGCCCTTGAAGCCTCACATCTATCAAGATGGATTTTCTTCCCCATTGCAACAAATACGCACTCCACGGGGAAATGAATCTAGCTGTGCAAGACATAAGTAATACCTGCTGATGTATAGTCTTCCAAAAAAGAAAGAAAAAAAAAAAGGATTGAAATCTGAATAAATATGGATATTATTTCCTGTAATAGATGAGTCCTTTTTAGAAACTTGAAATCACTAAGCCCTGTAGATAGCACAGTAAATCCACATAGGCTTCTATTCATTCTCTCCAGCTGTAATTCCAAGCAAAAAGGATGGTTTACAGGACAATTTTGTGTGTGGGTGAGCTGTGTGCATCATAGCTCATTCATCCCACAAAAATGTCAACAGTGTGATAACTACTTTATGTTCTCAAATTCCCTATTTCAAGACAAGCTCTCCGGTCAAACGAAAATCCTCAGAAAGAAAGCTCCAAAAACCAATTATGGCAAATATGCCTTTAACAGAAGCTTCCTAGAGCTTGCTGTTGCAAAGATTTCAGTTCATAAATACTTGGAGGAGAAAAACAGATACTTTCTTCCACTCCCATGCTGAGAGGTCCCACTGACAGCAACTACAGATGGTAGTGAGAGCCAGGCATCTGGCCAGTGATTTCTGTGACTAGGCCTTTTGTGTGCTTTTTAAAATAACTGATTTACTAGTAACTCATTACTGTTGAATGGAACGAAATGAAATTCAGTTGAAAAGAAGACAATCATCCTTTGATAGATATTTGATAGTCCTGTTCCCTATATATTTGTGGATTTTCTACTCTTTGTATCTGGCTTTGCTTGCAAACTTCATTCTATCAATCTGCAGAATGAAGGATCAGATAACTCTGAAATTTGCCAACAGACTGTGAAATTCACAGTCTATCATTTTCTTTCTTGGCATAAGTTATTTGGGTCTCTTATCTACTTAGCTGATGAATTTCACAGAATGTAGAAATTTACTATCTTTGTGACTTCTACTCCCCTATTACATTTGTGGGTAAGAGAAAGTCTTGACAGTGTGGTGAACCTGGCAGGCAGGAGAAATATTGTATCATCTGTCACATTTCTATAAGGAATTGAACAACACATGAAAGCAATGAAGGGCTGGTTTTTCAATCTATCTGCTTTGACATAGACAAAAAGACATTTAGTAGCATTGGACAACAAATGTTTATAGACTAACAGTTCATCAAAACTTCCTTCAAACTAAACCACTCCTGCCAAAATATTACAGCAAAAAGACTAACCTCCTTCTTGTAATAGGTACAGATTCACATCACAGATGTACATCAGGACTAACATAAGTTTCTTATGTTTATGTATTCAGTTGAACAGATCCCTCTGTACAAATAAAGCGTTAAATTACCCAATATTGTGGTGAAAGCACATATGCTTGTCTTCTGTCTTGAAAAGATATCTTCAGGTTAGACTGTACCAAATTAAATCCATATAACTATGTCAAATTATACCATTTGTAGATTTAGTCCTTCAGGAACAGAAATTCTACACTGAAAGGTTTTCAGAAGCTGTAAGACACTAGACACAAAATTTGGAAACATCCAGCATGTCAAATATTAATTGATCTGTACACATCTCTTTATCTTTGATGATGCATTACCAAATTAATGAAAGTCACTTACTAAAACAGATTTTAACTGTTTAGTCCCAATACACTTTTAATCTAGTTACATTTATACTGGTCATTGCCTGAGATGGCATCATTCAGGTGTGTTCAAGACTGTGTTTCCAGGACATTCTCCAAACACTCCAAAATCTAAATTTAGACCTTGAAAAAAGGTTTGGACAACACTGTAGTGGACAGCACCTACATATGCAAACTGAGCAGTTTTGAATTCTCATGGGTATACACTGGCCAAATGTTTCAGGTTGGCTTCAACATGTAACCACCACCACCTGCATGCACAGTTTTAAGTATAAGGGATTTCAGGATAAGGGTTGTTCTGTAGATACTACAGAGCAGCACAGGGAATATAGTTGGCACCATGGATTAACTTGTATATCACTGAATATCTAAGGTGGTATACGTGATGGTTACGCTGGAGAATTATCTCACCAAGAATGACAGTTTTCTGTCAAATGTCATGCTAGGGGCGCAGGAAAAATACGACCTTAATTAGCTGTACATGGAAATATCAAAATTAGGTTTATAAGAAAAAAAGAAGACTTGCATATCGATTATCTATAGCACAACACAGGGAAGGCCAGGAAAGTTAAAAATATTTTAATTTCTAAGTAAGTTTAAGTAAATTATCAGTAATATGATATTGAGTAATCTTTGCTGTCATGCTTAACTATCTGTCTTTGATTAGCATTATTAGCTCATTGATGCTAACCTTTTTTCTCTCATCCATACACTTAAGAATCCTTCATAGGATCAGCTTTATTCTGATTTATAATTGACCTTACTAACCTCAGTAGAAGACTTCCAAAACTCAAACACATTCTGATTGACAACCACTAGCCTATGATATGGTTACGGAGTTGAGTTTCTTCAAGAACAGGGAGCAGCAGAATATTTAGTCAAAAAAAAAAACCCAGCATTAGGCAGTCAGTTTATCTTTTATCAATCATTGCTAAAATTAATAAAATATTTATAAACTGGCTATTTATATTTATTCACTTAATGAAATCTCATAATTTTTCTTGAACCTAGTAAAATTCAAAAAGGCAAAAGTGTTTCTACTTCACCTTGAAAATATAGAATCTTCAAAAAAATCAATTCTAGTATATGCTTCTGTCTCATATGTGTTCTGGATCATACAGAGGCCCTTTCAAATTCTATAGACCTTGAGCTTACATTCTGCTTTCAGGCATCCAAAACTTGAGAATTTCCATATTTCTGAACAAAATTGTCCAGACTACATTTAAGGAAATACTTGCACTCCTCTTCTCCCCTACCCCCAGCACCTGCAGGAAGGGCTCACTTGCCAATCTTCCCATTTTTGGTTCTATTACTTAGGGTGAATGCTGAAGTGCCATAAAATAGATAAGCCTCTGGGCTTCAGCAGATATATGTTAACTTGTCAACTAAAAATAAAGAATTCCTCCACATGTGATTGGAAAACAAAAGAGAACAGTATGAAAATACAAAAACGCATAATTTGCAAAGCAGTTACAAGTCATTCACATCTGATCTTCTCCAGAATTTAATTATTACCATAATGATGGTATGATTAATGATATTAGTCTCCTCTTAAAGAGGAATCTTAACTTGAAAGAAATAATATGCACGTAGAGTAAGTATTCTTTTCTTTCTTTTTTTTTTTAATTTGAGAAATCATTGCAACCATTTTTTCCCAATTATTATCTTTTTGCATGTCCACAAACTCCCTCTAACACCGAGATGTTTCTTGGTAGAAGCAGCAACAGTTTATATGGAGAAAACAGACAGCAGATGGAATGCATGGTGGCTGAAGTTACATAACAAACATGCAAATCTTTACTTATTATTTGGGTAAAAATACACACACAAATACATATGTATACATATATAACATACATATATATATATGTATATGAAAAACCCAACTGCTTATAAAAAGACTAGGCAAAGCAAAGTATTCCATGAATTATCTGTAACTCAGTCTGTCTCCTCTTGTTTATTTGTTCCTCCTACTCCATTTCTCCCTTTCTAAAGCCAAATAGGAATTTTCAGCACATTCCATTTCTGTGGTCTGCTACTTACCAGATTTTGACTGTGACTGATACTGTCAGTTTCCTGTGCCCCCTGGGCTGCAGTTGTAGAGTGGACCCAAATGCCCTGCAGCTGAGCACAGCCAGGAGCAGAGCAGGGGATCTGGACACAGGTGCAGCTCAAGAGGCCCTGGGGGGCACCAAGGACGATCTGCCCTGCTGCTTCTCCCTGCAGGTAACTTCTACATGGATTTTTATTTATTTATTTATTTATTTTAATATAAAGTAACCATACGCAAGTTTGGCTATACTTTAGCTATTTGGCTATATGTTTATTTATATTATATATTTGGCTAGATTAGTTGTGGCACACTTCATTCTGTTTCTCTATAATTGACAGGGTCCTGATCTGGAAGTGGGTCTCTGATACACTACAGCAAAGATGCTATGAATTTGGATCTCATTTCACTTTGCAGTCTTCATTGGCACTGTATCTTTTTGCAGAGTGGAAACTTTTCTTCAGGTTTGTTTTGCAACCCAGGAACCTCCCGCTGCTTCCTGCATTGTGCAGTCTGCATCTCATTCACCCTAAGTCTCTGAAAAAACTCTCTAGCATCTGTGAGGCTTTACTATATAGCTGCTCCTTGAGGCATACAAGCATGCCTCTCCTCAGAACAAGCTTCCTTGTTCTGTGCTGAAGGCTCCTTCCCTATTTTCACTCTCATTTCTTTATCTCATTTATCTCACTTCATCTACTAGATTAATATATTCAGTTACTTCTTTGGGCAGAAGTTGCTGATTCCTGAAGAAAACAGTGCAATCAATACTAGATGAACTAGCAAAGTGTGCTGCAAGAACGGTGGTAAGTTAATGGCATGACAAAATACGGTGAGAATTTAGCAGGATGTTCAGAATTGGAACACAGGCACCTACATGACACAACTGCATTAATTTGCCTTGATTATAGCCCTCTCCCCAGGGCTAATCGACTTGCTGTCTGCAATAGATGTAGCAGGCTATCCTGCTTCCAGCTTCCAGGCAGACTCTCCAGCCAGAGCCCAAGGTTTTCCGTGCATATGCATCTTGCAGTCTCACCATCTATGATTTAGAGTCTTTCAATCAGTTATCAATATTGCCCTTTTTGGTCTTTCCAGTACTAGATTAATATTTGTGCTTTCCAGTACTTGATTAATAATTTTGCTTTCTATATTCTATGCTACTATAGTTTTACTTTAAATTTTTTCTTCCCTTTCCATTTAAAACACTTCTTCCTTATCCAGCACATACAAATAGTGGGCGGGAAGTCCTCCTTGTGCCAGACTGGATGAAATGATTTTAAAGGAGACTGACACACACGGATTATCTGGATACAAATGCAAGCAGTATTTCTGAAAACCTCGCATTGGAAACATGGATCAGAAAGCCTGAGAGGAAGGAAATGGAGACAGCAAAGCTCCTGCACTGGGTGATTAGGAAGTAAGTAAACATTGGGCAGCTCTTGGTTTTGGTTTGTGTTGTGAGTTTTTTTGTTTGTTTGTTTTGTTTTTTTCCCTCCTTAAGTTCTTCCGTATTTTCCCTCCTGCCCTTACCTTTAGTGTGCACTCTCCTCCCACAGGGCTGCCCTTTGCTTCCCCAGCCTGGAGGACCTTGGTAATGGAGCTTTCGGCCAGGAGCCCTATGCTGGGCTTCCCAAGCCCGCTATGGGGCAACAGGGGCGGCCACAGAGCAGGGCTGCTGAGCGCAAGGTGAAAACTTAGGGGGAAGGGAGGGCTGAAAAAGTGAACTTGGCAAAAAGGTGCTTTCCTCCATTCCCCTCTTGCTTACAAAGCAAAAACGCCTCTCTGCTTTGTTCTGACATCTGCCTGTCTCTGCTAACTTTGGGAGCAAAAGATGACCAGTCTCTGCCTTCTGAAGGCTCTGACACACTGGATAAAAAATACCAAAAACAGAGATGGAGGAGGTACAGTAATTAGTCATGTCTGTTTTCCCTTCCTATTTAACATTTCAGACTAACTCCTTTAAAGTTTTTGGTGGTGGTGAAAGGCAGATAATCTGTTTTCATTACTACCTTAAGATGACTCAGTCATTTATCACTTCACTTGCTGAGAACACAGGCTGTTTTTGCCCATCTCCACCTTCCGGGCATGGGTCTGTCTCAGCAAAACTGTTGTGCTTTTTTGAGGACTTATGCTTTCTCTCCATAACTTTATACACTATTATTTTTTTTTCCTTTGTTCATTGAGCTCCTGGTTTATCAAT
Source organism: Nothura maculosa (assembly GCA_032353885.1). Taxonomy (NCBI): domain Eukaryota; kingdom Metazoa; phylum Chordata; class Aves; order Tinamiformes; family Tinamidae; genus Nothura; species Nothura maculosa. The sequence goes on from JAUBOD010000140.1 coordinate 1,258,566, forward strand.
ATAAAACATTTTTCCATTTCCTGATTTCCTTTTGGTGTTTTCTGCCCCCTCTCCAATTTTTAAACTTCACTTTGAGTAGTGGAGTGTTGCTAAATTCACAATGCGGTTCCCTCCAATGTCAAAGTCTTTGAGATGAAACCATCTCACTAGTCTTTCTTTTGTAACAAGATATAAGAATTGTCTGAGTCCTTTTAATTCCAGCATCACACTAGTGATTTATGGTGAATTTATTGTTTACTATGGTGAATTTATTGTTTCACTGTGTCCAGTTCTGGGCTCCCCAGTACAAGAGGGATGTGGAGCTGCTGGAGAGAGTCCAGCGCAGGGCTACCAG
>JAUBOD010000140.1:1261784-1292348 GCA_032353885.1 Nothura maculosa
CTAGGTGTGCCCGCTGGAGTGGGAAGGTTGGACTAGATGATCTCTAGAGGTCCCTTCCAACCTTATAGATTCTGTGATTCTGTGAATTTTTCATTTTCTTGCATGAGCTAACTTTAGGCTATATATTCAGTGCTTTTCCAGAATCCCCAATCCACTTGTTGCCTTCTCCAGGACAGTCCTGTGGGTGGACAGTAGTGACTGTGGTGTCAATATGATTGTGCGCAGCAGTGGGTGCCTGGCACCACTAGTGGTGGCAGGCACCCTGGCACAACCTGGTGAAGACAGGTTGGGAAGCCTCTTTCACTCATCGTGATGTTGTAGTCCATTCTTCTAGGAAAGCTTGGGACCCACGCAAGTTTAACTTTGTAAAGGTATCACTGTATTGTCACATAAATAGCATATTATGAACATGGAACAAAAAATTCTTGCTTCCAAGACCTCTAAATGCTCAGGAAGATTCCCTGGCCAATGAAATTCAGGGCACAGACCTGTTGGAAATATTTGAGTAGAGGAGTGGGTTTTTTTCCTGGTAAATCTATAATTTTCAGGGTTTTTTTTCAGACTGAACAGTGCCAACAATTTATAAGTTTCTTTTCAAGGTTGTCAGGTACACTCTATCGCTGTGTCCCAAAAATGGATTCTCCAGTAGCTACAGCCTAACAGTCCTAGAGCATGTTCAGAGAAGAGCTTCTTAAGAGCTGTTCAAAATTTTTAGCTTTTCTTGATAAACTGCTAAAATAAGTTTGATACTACCTTGCTTCTAATAATATTAAACTGTTGTTTAGGACCCCGAACATTGACCGTCTCGCTAGAGAAGGAGTGAAACTTACTCAGCACATTGCTGCAGCTCCACTCTGCACTCCGAGCAGAGCAGCTTTTCTCACTGGCAGATACCCCATCAGATCAGGTTGGACCCGTTTTTATATTACAGCTTTCTGTGAACTAAAATACACAATGTGTATCGGAACAGAAGATAAGAAAGCCATTTCCTTGACTTGTAATAGAAAATACTTTGTCAGTGGCTCTCACTTTAGGTAAATGTCTGAATGGGAACCACTGCCTCACTGTTAGACCTTTAACCTTTTTTTTAGGCTATGTGGAAGATGTGTATGATACAAATAGTTTAGTAGGGAGAAATGACAACATTAAACAATATCTGTCACTTTACTGCCACACAGCATGGTGCTAACTGTTGGAAATCCTCTTGGCAGTGATGGTTAGAGTTGAGGGCCTGAAACAAGGGTCCCAAATGAAAAGGACATGTTCAAAGCCACTGTAGTGCAGAAAGTTACAAAACTTCACTGAAAAATGAAACATGGGATCCATTCCAAACTTCTTTAGGGCTTTTGGATAATTTTGTAGGTATGCTTTTCTCAATAGGAGCTATATAGGAAATATATATGCCTACTTTAGAAGAACTAAGTGCAAAATCAGTGTATGTATTGGGTTAACTGTCAGTTATCTGCTGTAGTCATTACATCTCTGGCATGCTAATCTAATGTTGACTGCAACTTCCCTTTGGCTTCCATAATTACAGCTGGTACAGAGAAGACAGTCTATGCTTGTGGCTACACTAAAAGTTTGAGGTTTTTACTCACAGAGAAGGAATTTTATTTTAATCTCTTAGCAACAATGAAATCGAGTCTTTTTGTAAGACTTTAAAGATATATAGTGAGGAATTTATTTTAAGCATATAAATCTTATGACTCTCAGTAAATTATAGATTTTAACATATTTATATTCAATACATCATTTGGAGATAGGGAAATGTTATCTCTCATTTTAGATGAAGAACAGGGAGACGAATTATTGCAGTTGCTCAGAAAGGCAGAAAATAAAAGTTACTATATACTGTTCACCACTGACTTATTCTCAATTTGATGGTAAAACTGGTGTCAAAAGGCATTTGCTTTAAAATACAACTCCTGACTACCTGAATTACTTAGATACAGCACTGATAATATGATGTGACTGACTACAAAACATGTTTGGCTTTACATCTTATGAGGAGCTCCATCAGCTTCAGATGAAGCACCTGGCTCAGAGACTGACAAGAGCAGCCCAGCCTCTGCACGCATGAGGGAAAGGCATGCACACAATGACCTGGATTGTTTTTGTCAGGGATGGCCTCCAGCAATCGGTACCGAGCGCTGCAGTGGAACGCAGGGTCAGGAGGGCTCCCTGCAAACGAAACAACCTTTGCCAGGCTGCTACAGAAACAAGGTTATACCACTGGGCTGATAGGTAAGTAAAAAGGCTTTATCATTCATTTGAAGAAAGACCTGGCTGTATGAAGGAAATCTGGGGATTGTATTCACCCCAGATAGCCCATTACTCATAATTATGAATGCTCTCAAAGATGGAGAAGATAAAATACTCATGTTTGCAGGAACTATAAAAATTACAGTTTGAAGAGTTTATAACAATATTAATGCCAGTATAGGGGACCTAACACAGGAGAGATTAAAAACATGACTCTTGGTTGTAATGAATGAGCATTTATTTCTCTTGGTCTAACATCATTAACAGTTGGTCCACCGAATTTGGCTATCTTGGCACAAACAGGACAGTTTGTGCTCACAGAGCAGAGGTTTGTGCTAATAATGCCGGGGAATCTCACAAGTGATGCTGTGAGTTCCCAGTGATTCATAGCCTTACAGCTGAAACCAAGCTGTATAAGTGTCAAGGAATCACCACATTCAGCACATCTTTCTGTCTGTAACCTGGGTCAGACCTGGACATCTTCAAGATTCATAATTCTTCTGTCAAATATCTTTAAAATCTGCTGGCAATATATCTTTCTTCCCTGCTATTCAGTGTTTATTACTATACCGCAAAGAATCTCTTCACATAAAGTGACTAAGTAGAGTCAACACTGGTTCCTTTATAAACAGTGCTTGGGTCAGATGTGCCCAATCCATTGTCATCTGCAGTGTTAGGAAACAGACATGGCCATGTTGAGACAAAAACTAATTAAGTGCAGTCTTCCTCACTGAGCTGATAATTACATGGAGATTATCTACCACAACAAACCTTGGGTGCTCTGATCTGGCAGCTTTTCCAAGCATAAAATAGCCTTTTTTTTCTGTTTTATACGTTTTGGTCTCTTTCATATGGAGTAGAGACATGCTTGGGGGAATCATCTTCCTGAGCCTGGTGATTAAGATATTTGTTAATATTAGGCAAAAGTTCACTAGTTTTGTTAAAATTATATTAACTATTATTAATGAAACTTCAAGTCAGGCACTTGAAAGTTAGAAAGTTACTGTATTAAAGTAATCTGCAAATTAGAGTACCTTCAGTCCTCTAACTGAAACCCTATGCTTATGTGATCCTCATCACTTCAGTAACTGAGCATGTTGCAAACTTATCTGTTTATTGCATGGCAATTTGGGAATCCTACATAGTGTTGTGACATCCCCCTGGTCAGGTGTTGAATTTAACCAGCATCCTTGTGCACTGGGGAATGCTTTGATCACCTTTATTCACATAGGGAGTGACTTACCGAATTCCTAAACAATTCCTCATAGTGCTATTTTGACTTTTTGTTGAGTTGTCTATGTTAATGTTCTAATTTCTTTCATGCTTTAAAACCACCAGGAAAGTGGCATCAAGGTGTAAACTGTGAATCCTTCGGTGATCATTGCCACCATCCTCTAAACCATGGATTTGACTACTTCTATGGCATGCCTTTCACGCTTCTAAACAACTGTCAAGAAAACAAACCCCCAGAGCTGGATGCAGCCCTTCAAGCAAAGCTTTGGCTTTACAGCCAGATAATTGCCCTTGCTGTGTTGACTCTCACTGCTGGAAGACTGACTGGTTTAATTTCCGTCTGCTGGAAGACAGTTGGATATTTTACTTTGCTTGGCTGCATCTTCTTCATTTTTTGGTACTCCAGTTATGGCTTTGTGCAGTACTGGAACTGTATCCTGATGAGGAATCATGATATTACTGAGCAGCCCATGAAGCTGGAGAGGACTGCATCACTCATGCTGAAAGAGGCAGTGTCATTTATCGAAAGGTAACTGATTGTAGTTTTCTTTAAATGAGGCAGGATGTTCTGAGCTCTTCCAGTAGAGTCTGTTCTCTAGAAACTAGAGATGGATCTTAACTGAAACTTTGAAACTCATTCCAAATATATAAATGTATAATCCCATTTGCTTACACTTAAGATGTGACAATCTTTAATATGAACTTAGAGCAAATGAGATGTGTTTAACCAAGTGATATACGATTAGGAAACTAAATATATGCTGTAGTCTATAAATAATACATTTGCTCCAAGATTAACACCAAAATTATACATTTCATTCTGTAAGCTTCATTTGTGCTTTTTCTTATGAACACTATGAAATGCCTAGATAGAATGCTGTACATTACATAATTATTCCTGTTAAAAGTTCATTTAGAAGTTCATTTTCACAGCATTCAGAGTTGAGAAGAAAGTTGAGTTAAGGCGCTCCATGTTCTAGCCTCAAGTTCCTTTTCTGCCTGCATAGCCTTGGGCAATTATTTCTGTATACCAGTTGTCTTTCTCTAAGGCAGGAAATACTTTTATTTTCTTCAAGACTATGAAAACAAATATACTAAAACTCTCGTTGACCCTATTAGAAAATTAAATTCACATATTAAATATGAATCATAGAATGCTTAAGATTGGAAGAGGACTCTATAAGTCGTCTAGTCCAACCCCACTGCACATGCAGGATCACCTAGAGCACATGGCACAGGGCTGTATCCAAGCAGATTTTGAAGATCTCCAGAGAAGGAGACTCCACAACCTCTCCGGGCAGCCTGTTCCAGGGCTCTGTCACCCTCACTGTCAAGGAAGTTTTTCTTAACTTCCTGTGGAACTTTTGATGTGTCAGTTTCGCTTAGTCCTAGAGATTATATCCAGTTGTGTTTAATTAAAAAGCATCAGATTTGGGCATCTAATTTACTTAGCACTCTGTACATGCTCTGCCTATCTACACATTAGAAATTATAAATAAGCTTGACTTAACGAGTTCTTTCCTATATTTTATGCCAAAAGAAATCTTCTAATCACAATCAATAGAGGTATTTTGGTTGTGGGTACAGTCTAGACTCAATGCGGGAGTCTGCATGAATGAATATAATTAAAAAAAATTTCAAATGTATAACTTTTATTTTATTTTTATTTTTTTTAAGAAACAGGGACAGAAAATTCCTTCTTTTTGTTTCCTTTCTTCATGTTCATACCCCACTTTTTACCACAGCAAGATTTTTGAGAAAGAGCAGACATGGTTTATATGGAGACAATGTAGAAGAAATGGACTGGATGGTGGGTATGTGTTGTGAAAAATTTCTTTCAAATATATTCCTAACACAGAGACCTGTGCATTTTACAGCAGGAAGCCAAGACATCTCAAAAAGTCTAAACTGCTAAAATCTTATGGTGCATTTTAAAACTTTAAAAAAATGTCTTGAACTTTCTCTTTGCTTAATAGGAACCTCACTGTCTCTTTTTTTTTATATTTGAGGCAAAATTCTGGATGCTCTTGACAAAGAAGGTTTGAAGAATAATACATTCACATACTTTGCCTCTGACCACGGAGGACAGTTGGAGGCTCAGGATGGATCTACCCAGTTAGGTGGCTGGAATGGTATCTATAAAGGTAAGAATTACAATATGATTTTACATGAAAGTTAGAAACACGTATTTAATGCATTTGCCTTGCTGAGGCTGACAGGGATAGAATGAGCTGCATTGTTTTTTAAATGAAATATAGGTTTCATGCAGTGCTTTAATTTTAAATCACCTTTCCTTTCAGGAAGATGCAAGCTTTATTACTCATCTCTATAATAAAGATGCTTTATAGTTTGATATCTATAAGACATTTGTTTTTCTAAAATTGAGAGCTACAGAAAAAATCAAGACTTCTTCCTGATTTTACTTATTATATTTCAGAAACTGTACCTGCCTAACTAATCAATATGGAATAGCATATGAAGGGATATTGCGCCATGTTTTTAAAATTGCTTTAGTTTTTTTAATGCTTACAGAACCAACTTAGTCCCTATATGTTTTCATACTCTACCCAAAACCAGGGATTGGCAAAAAATTCAAATGCCATTCACACTGGCCTCATTAGTCGAAGAGGGCTTTCTGCATCTCCCTTTCACTGTGACACGTTTCAGCCTGATGGGTAGTGCAGTGGCTTTTTCATGCCAAAAGAATAGGGCTCTATTCATCCACCCTGACAGTCTTGCTTAGTCAGGCCACCTCATACTGTGACCCAACACAAAGCCCAAGACAGGACAAGTACAAGAAGTGACAAGACAAACTTGGAGACAATTCAGATCTCAGGCCCTGTTATCACTGGTGAACTCTCCAATTCTTCCAAAGCTTCCAATGATTTAATTTCATAAATAGGGCTTCCTCCAATTTAGAGCTCACCTGAACTACTCCCCAGTGCACATATTTTGAAGTAGAATTTAGACTAGAAAATAGACTAGAAAGCACATAACTAGAAAGAAAAGCAACAAGATTTTGAAGGTGTTCATTAACACCAGGGCAATAGTTCCTAAATCTTACTAATTTTTAAGGAGAATATCAAATATTTCTTCAATCTTGTTTGCTCTTCCAATTTCCAGTCCTTCCTCTTCTTTTTTTGCTGTGAATCTGTTGAAAAACATAAGTGAATGCAGGAAGACTACAAAATGGAAGGCAGCAGAAGATGGAAGTTACTTTGTTGTTGTTGAGTACATGATTTTCAAAGGCAGATTTGCTATACATAGATTGCATTTCAGTCCTTCTGAAGTATGTGAAATTCAGTGCAAAGAAAGAGTCAAATCTTCCAGATAAACAGGGTATTACTGTGGGGTTTTTTTTGTTTGTTTGTTTGTTTTTCTGTAGATTCAACTATAACAAGCTAATTAAGGACTTCGTATTTTCTGATTACCTTGGAATTGCTATTATTGGTTTATTTCACTGCAGGTGGGAAAGGCATGGGAGGATGGGAAGGAGGAATCCGTGTGCCAGGAATATTTAGATGGCCGGGAGTGTTACCTGCCGATACAGCTATCGATGAACCTACAAGTCTTATGGACATTTATCCCACCGTAGTTCATGTGGCTGGAGGAACATTACCTCAGGACAGGTATGCAGACAAGAAAAGATACTTGCTCTGGCATCTCCTGTCATATCAATGACTGCTATTTTGCTTTTATTATGAGGTGGGTATTAAAAACACTTTTTTTTTTTCTGTGCTGTTGCAGTTATATACTGCAACATCAGGAGATACAGTAGGCTCTAGAATTCGTTAAGTTCAGGAAAGGTTCTGAAATCTCCAAATGTGTAAACTTATTTGCTGAGTGCTTGAACTAAAAAGAGTATGCTACTCACCATTAGACTCCATGAAGGTCCCTGACTGAAGATCATCCCTGTGATAGGTACAGTGATGTCAGAGGGAACAGAAATGCAGGCAGGAAATTCAGAATTCTTTTCTGTTAGCTTTTTCTCTTCTCACCACTTGCTTAATCCTATTTAATGGAGGAAAAAGTACATGTCATGAGTGAACTCTGACAGATATGCCCACAAGTGCTTACATGACACATGTAGTTATTGAATTATTTCCAAATCCCCTCTAAAGTCATTAAACCTATCCATGGTCAAGAGGTTTTATGAGGCTCCTTTGAAAATGGCTGTATGTAAACAATTTTAAGATCAGTAATAGTGTTTTACCTAGGAATAATGGCATTTTATCTAGAGATTTAAAATATTAGTTTCACATGCTGATGGCTGCTGTAAATGTATAGCCAAATTACCACATAAGCTCTTTAGCACTGATGCAGCCAATGCAAGGACAGTGAGAAGTATGCAGCTCATTCTGTCAGGTTTCACTCCCATTGAATACCCCTCTCTTCATCACATTAGAGTAATCGATGGCCGGAACTTGATGCCTTTACTGCAAGGAAGTGTTCAACAGTCAGAGCATGAGTTCCTATTCCACTACTGTGGGTCCTACTTGCATGCAGTGCGGTGGCATCAAAAGGACAGTGAGTATTAACATTTGTTTCACGCTAACTGCAAAATATAACAAGTATTTCATCCTCTTGGTAGCCATCTTCGTAGCTGACAGGTATTTTGTATTTTGGATATTTATCTACGCAGATCTCTGATATTCTTGAAATTATTACAAATGACGTATGAGTGACTGGCTAGCTGGAGGTGTCTCACAGCACAAAATATATATAATATGCCATAAATAGATTATAGTAGGTGCATTGTCTACTATTATGAAAGATGATTTGCTGTTTTCTTCATATTTTTAATGTTTGATATCTCCAAAATCATTAATGAGTGTAGACAACCTGATTTCTGATGAATGTGGATGAGGAAAGTACTGAGGATAGGAGAATCTATCTTTAGTAAATATATATATTGCTATTGCCTGGAAACATTTTCCATTTTCCTCTCTTGTCTTCTACTTGTTTCATAACATTTCTTTCCTGACAGGTGGAGCTGTATGGAAGGCTCATTATGTGACTCCAGTCTTTCATCCACCTGGGGCTGGAGCTTGTTATGGAAAAGGAATTTGCCCATGCTTTGGGGAAGGTGTGACCCACCATGACCCTCCACTGCTCTTTGATCTCTCACGAGACCCTTCTGAGGCCAAACCTCTGACAGCTGAGACTGAGCCCTTCTTTGACATTGTAATAAAGAAGATTGGAAGAGCCACAGAAGAGCATCGCAGGACACTGACTCCAGTCCCAGAGCAGCTCTCCTTCTACAATATTATCTGGAAGCCGTGGCTGCAGCCCTGCTGTGGGACATTCCCCTTTTGTTGGTGTGATAAGGAAGGTGACAGCACACACAGTCTGTGAGATGAGATGGATGCCTAGCAATAAGTTCTGTGGCTCTGAGCTCTCTACTGACAAAGCTATCAGAAGATAATCATGTTGGGGCCCAAAAATATATTTTTTGTCTTGGAAACAAAAATAAAGAAAAGGAATGTTGAACAGACTTTTTATCTTTTCATTATTCACAACTAGGCAAAAGCCTTAGAAGATTCCTTTTTTGTGTGTGGTAAAGGAGTTGAAACTGTATCAGCTTTTCAGATTTGCATCTAAGAGACAACTGTAGATGTACTTCCAAAATGTGCCACTCAAGGAACACAGTTGGAAAAGTCTGTAGAGAGCCTAGTATATGGTGCTGGTAACATAATAGCAGGTAATCATTAAGAAATAATAGACTTCTGCAGAACTCGAGATACTTGCATATCTACTCCCAAGCTCATGGTCATACTGTAGACAAACACAGTGATTTCAGTCTTTATTGCTTTCTCCTTTCCTGTCTCTGAAAAAAAATGCTGTTAAATTCTGTTGCTTTACTAATATAAAAATATTGCTGTATAAAATCCCCTTAAACACCTTAGAGTGAATCTGATTTAGTGAAAGATATTCTTCAAGTTATAAAGAGCTTTTGGAACAGATCTGTGGGTAACAATAATGTATCACAGATAGAATAAAGTACAAAATGTTGAAGTCCAAAACAACTTTACAACAGATGCAACAAGGAGATAAATATTTTGTTCCCCTGAGTGAGGTGGTTTTATATACTTCTTTGGTAGATAAAAAATTATCAAATAACATTTTTATTGGCATCCTTTTATGGATAAATAACCCATGGTGTTTTAAAGTCAGTTATACAGAAATATTGTTCACTTCAGAGTGTTATTGAAATTAATGCTTAAGAATATTTAGTAGCAGGATACTTAATTTTAAACTACTTACAAACTCCTCAGATAAAGGAATCTTGACAATGTTAGTACCAAAAACCAGTGATGTGGCAATGAGCCAGGTTTTTCTAAGGAAATGTGTTAATTTCAGGGAAATTCACTGAAATTCACAGTGAACTTGTAGAGATTTTATGCCTTGACCAGTTCAAAGACTGTTTTCTGCAGTAGGGTGATGGAATCTGAGGTTTTTATAAGCACACTGATAAAACATTGTCTAGGAATTGAGATTTGGAGAAAGTGAATGGAAACTGATTATTGATATTGATATCCCTCCACAAATCCCTCCATATCCCTCCATTGATATCCCTCCATCTTTACAAATGGTTGCAACCTCTCCCAACCTTTTACTTGCTCAGCTAGTTCAGAAGTTCCCTCAGGAAGATTTTTACCTGCAAGAAGGAATATCAGAATACCAATATTTGCTTTTGTAAATCAGACGTGAGAATAGCTAGATAGAGGATGGCAGCATAAAGCATATCATGATTCAAAATTTAAGTGTTTGCTGGCAGAGAATTCATGTGTAGGCAGTAGTGAGTAAACAACATCTTCCTGTGTTTCGGCACAGTGAAAAACAGGTTATTTTAGGGGAAAGAAATACTACAGGGCTCTACAAAAAAAAATCTCCTTTCTGCTTTTTTATCACAGAGCTGTAATTCTAACATAAGATTTTAGTTGAAAGTTTAATTCTACTGAAGGCAATAACTAATCACAGCTGTAACCTCTGTATTGCATGACTAACTCAGTGCTAACAGGATGCAAAGTCCATACTACCAGAATGCCTCCTCCACTCACAAATCCTTTGTTTTGAGGGAAAAACTTGAATAATTTAAGGCAGTCCAGCAACAAGTGCACATCTTCAGCAGTGATCACATGGTGAGAATGATGGAAGTAGTGCAGAAAAGCTAAAAGGCTTAAATTTTAATTTCAACTGAAGACAGATAGATGCTTACAATGTTAGCAGCTTTTAAGGAATCATCTTTCCCAAAGCACAATGTCATTTTCAAGAAATTACCTTTGCACAGGAAACATCACAAGCATGTTATATAATCATACCATGTAAGTATTAAATATTGATAAAAGTAAGCAGATTTGACAATGCATCCATTATGAAAATAGTCTAAATACAAAACTGCCTGTATTAATATTCAAGGTATTCAGAGGCCTGAAATGTCAACAAATCAACAGATACTGTTATTTACAAGCATGCATTATTTATAGCATCTCTTTGCAGCCCTGAAATACAGCAGTGATGGAGTTTATCCAAGTCTGTATGGAATTAGCTGTCCTGGGAATCCAGGCACAGCAGCAGCCGTGTTGTGCCAGGATTTCCAGGCTGCTTTGTAGTGAGTCAGCCAGGAATTCCGTCAAACTTTAACCTGGCTCCAGTTTGCCTGCTGCTCCTGGCTGGGATCCCAGTCAATTGCTGAATGAAGCCTGGGGGAAGGGGAAAAACTTTAAGTCCATCCTGCTTCCTGCCAGAGGCCTTAGTGGATCCGCACTGCAAAGCAGATCAAGGAGGGAGAGAAATTTGGTAGCAAAAGATTAATTTTGAAAGGAAGGTTTGTTTTCCACATTGTTAGAAAGGGGTTGGTCTTTATCAGTCTGGATGACAGTTTCCTTTCCTCTGACTTGCTGCCTTTCTTATGGAGGGAATTACAGCCTGATGCTTCCTTAGATATCTGTAACTGTGCTGATTTCTAGAGGCAGATGTTTGTTAGCTGTTACATTTTTGTTTGTTTGTGTATTTAATAGATAAGGAAACTGAGCAAGTTCTAGGGCCCAGAACTGTGTTTGCGATGCTTTCATATCAATGTCCGGGAGAACTCCACTCCATACAAATCAGCATCTGAAAGAAAATGATGAAGATGCACATTTAAATGTTTTGTTGTTTCTTTTTTACTGGTTTCATATTCCTTCTAGACAGCCCTTCAGTAAGAGTAGTGTTCCAAAAATGTTTGCAGTAAATCAGAGAGCACTAATTTTCGGCATGTAGTTTGATCTCACATTTCTGAAGTCAGCAAAAAGTGGTTTTGGTCTATTGTTTATTCAGAGGTTTGTAAGTAGGGGGAAACATGACAAAAAATACTAACCTGTCAGGTTGCTGTAAATATCGAAATGGAGGAAAAGGAACATGAATCTAGATTTAAAAAAAAAAAACATTTGCAGTTCTCCCGCAATAATTGCTTTAGTTTTTTTAATGTAATTAAATTGCTCTGGGTGTCCCTGCTGGAGCAGAGAGGTTGGACTAGGTGATCTCTAGAGATCCCTTCCAACCTCAACCAGTCTGATTCTGTGATGCCACAACCAAAGGTGTTAAGACCCAGCTGTTGTTTAGGACCACTGCAACTCCCTGATTCTAAGTTCTCGGCTTTCCCATGTGGCTGTACCAAGTGTATACCCACATAGCAGCATAGATACTATTACCAGAGGCAGTGCCACTGGAAGCTATTAAGAGAGCAGAAGATAGCAGAGCTGCTGTACTGGCTTGGAGCTCTTACAAATGCCTTTAGGAAAGCTGGGGATTTCTTACATACTCAGATCTGTCTGGTATTTTTGTTCTATTCAGCTTCTCGGGGCTGTAATGATCCTCAGTTACCCAAGCTAGACAGAGGACGTTTTCACTGCAGTAGCTTGGGTTCATTTACCCACTGCAGTCCTGTTAAGCGCCAGGCTGCCTGCCAGCCCCAGGGAGGGCAGAGCCCTGCGGCTCCGTTAAAGCACCACGGAGAAGCTTCATTACAAGCAAGGACCAGAGCCATTGCTGGCTCTTCCCGGGCTAATGCCTTTGTGCACTGGCCTTGTCCTTCACCTTGCGCTGCATGGGGCTTCAGTTGGAATTGCTGCTAGCCTGTGATTAAGAAGAACCAGTATCACACAAATAAGTGATAATAACTCCAACAGGCAGTCCTTTGCTTCACACTGATACCGTCTTTTTATTGGAATCGTGTCGCTCAATCTGTGGCATCTGCACTGGCAATGAGATCCCTCTACAAATATAGCCAATATGTTTGGTGAGGGGGAGTCTCTGCTTCCTGGTAACCTCTGAGTCGGCGGCAAGGGGCAGTGTGGTTAGAATCTCAGTACTATCTTTCAGGAAACTGCCCATAAAGAGGGGGAAATGACCTAAACCATATGGAAAATGCTCTTTCTAGGAAAGATCATGTACATAAGAAGAAGATGTGTATTTTTTTTTTTTTTTTTTTTACAGGAAGTGTAGTTTTGGCAGACATATCATTTTGGCCATAGTCAAATAGGCACCCAGATATTACCTGTAAAAATCATCAGTGGAATTAGATATGACACTTTTTATTCTCTTTTCTTAATAACAGCATCAGTTATAGTTTTCATGTCCATTGGCTCATTCTTTGAAATTCATAGAGTAGAATTATGCCCTGCACTGTCCAATTGTTATTCTGCATACATGAAAAAAAACCCACATAGCATTCTTATATGCCATTAAAGGTGGGGAAATAATCTCCAGAAAATGCTTCTTTTCCCTTTTGAAAATGTACTTGTTTGGGTGGGGGGGGGGTGCCGGGGTGGAGAGGGGAATAGTCTTTCATTAGTCAAGATGGAACCTTATAGGAATTTTTATTTTGTGTTTGGAAGTGCTTTTTGTTTACAAATGTGATTTCCACAGTTCTTAAATGAAAAAAATCAAAATGGAAGCAAAAAAAAAATCCTTGAAAGTAAATATGCTTATTATCTTCAAAATATTCCTTAATGGAACTGAGAGTATCTTTGTTCTTTTGCTGTTTTGAAAGAAGTGTAGGAAAATAAGAATTTCCCATGGACTGGGTATTTAACATTCTGGTCTCTTTCCACCCAGAAGGAAAGAGACCAGATATACTGGTCTGATATACTTTGCAGTGTTAAGATAAGCCTGTGCCGGGCCCTGTGGAGCCAATTTATCATATATTCCTGCATGACTTTTACATCTTCAGTGCACATTTTCTGCAGATGCCTTAGTGTAGAAGTGCATTTTTAACACCATTCTGTATCCAAACAGGTTAGTTATACTGGTAATTCAACAAGTATAGGAAATTGCTTCCACTCATAAAATTGACAAATTCTTCTTAGACAAATAAAAAGTTTTAGGAACTAAAAGCCTTGGCTTTTATAGTCCCGGTTGAATTCATGGAGTTCACAGGTAGAAACACTGGCCCGGCAAACTCATAGACATAGACTCATAGACATAGTCACAACATAAGACGTAGAAGTTCTTCAGAGACAATCATCATAATGGTAGTATATTAACGATTTGCCACACTGAGACCAAAGTACTTCTTTGAACATACTAGATCTTTTCCAGATGTAAGAAGACAATCCTTTTCCTAACAATTCACGGTACAGATTAGTTTCCAGGTTGGCTTTTCTTGGAGTGCTTTTTGATTTCTAAGCTCACAATAAGGATTACTGTGGAACTTAAAAGAATTACTTCCCGGAACTTAAAAGAGAATTTGAGGTAAACCAAAGTTTGAGAAATTAATTTTATTTATCATTACCTTCTGTTGGCAGCTTACTTCATAGAAACGTTCCTTTCAGTGATCGCCAGCAGTATGGGGTATGTGTGAGGGAGGGGGTTGATAGTGATTGCCGGCTTTAACATTTATCTACAATCTTGGGCTCTCTCTTCTCCCTAGCTGCATTTCAGCAGGGCACTCGCAGCTTTCAGAAGCGCAGGAATTGCCAGTCGAGCCCTTGTGGCTCAGCCCGTCTGCACCATGACCAGCCATAAGCACTGGCTGTGTCATTGTGCAGTAGACTGTGGCTTGTGCAGTGCAAGGTAGTTAATAAGTAGCCTCACAGAAGGTCCCGGAGCTGCCTGGCTTTGATTTGTTTTTCTCTCCTTTTCCCCAGAATTCCTGTACCCGGCTATGCCCCTGCTGCACGCGAGAGGAAGCCAGGAGGTTCACCAAGGAAAGCAATGGTAAGAAAGGACGTTCACCAAGGGTTTTATGAAGTGTTGTGTCTGAGAAAATGTTGACTCGTTACTTGTTTTAAAATGCTTAATGAGAATGTAAGAGCAGCTCATAGAGGTTTATAACTTTCAGCCTTTGAGGTCTGCTATCCTGTTTTTGTAAAACACAGAGGTTTGTGTTTATAATATATAACGTAATAGATTGAATATGCTTCTTCACTTTGTGGTATCTGTTAAACAATCTAACACATTCTGATATGAATTACTGATCACTCTCCAGAAACAGTTATAAAAAGCGTTATGTTTATTCCCCCTGAAGAGCTTGTAAACCTAAAAAAAAATATTAATTTGAAAAGGTAGTGTTTCTAGCTTCCAAATGTACAAACTCGGCCTGGACTTTAAAAGCCAGTCAGTAGATATAGTCTAGAATATATATGTGTTTTATTTCAAGTGAAGGCCTGCAAGCCGACTCTAGCAAATGTCTTGAGCAGATACGGTGTGTGCTGAGATCTCAGGTTCTTAAGATGCCCAAGGTTAAGCCCGTTGCTGCCGCCTGGATTTTGCAGGTGGCCCCATGGTTGAAGCACCAATTTCCAGGTGCTGTATCTGGCCCTGGGTGCGGTCGTGGGGCCATTAACAGCATGGCCGGGGTGCAGCCACATCAGTTGGGTCTGATCTGGGGGTCTCAGCAGGTGAGTGTTGCATGACACCCCACAGCTCGCCTCAGAGTGCTTCAGTAGCTTTGCAAGCATCCAGCCACTCATTGTCAGACACATCTGCTAAAAACAATGCAAACTTCAGTAAAGAAATGCACACAAGAAGTTATTTCCTGGGTAAAAAAATGATTTTTAGAAAACTCAGAAACTCTTCCATGTATTCAGGAGCTCCATCTGCTGACGGTATTTGGTAGCTCTTTTCATCTTTGTTGAGTCCTCATAATGCTTGTTGAGGCCTCAAAAACACAATGTTTAAATAAAGTTAGAAAACTTAAATATATTTCTTGTAATATTTATTTTTTACTTTTAATTTCAGGAACTGCCTAAAAATTTGGATACTTTTATGTTTTTTTCCAAGAACCTTTGGATCAAATGCTTCAAAACCAAATATTTTACTGATACTGGCTGATGATCTGGGTATTGGAGATATAGGTTGCTATGGCAATGATACAATAAGGTAAGGATGTATTCAACAAAATGAACTACCCCTTCCATGTAAATTTTATTGCAAAAAACACTGACAACACTCAGTATGAGAAAATCCATTATTAATTAGTGCCTTTGCAACCCAAGAGATGTATATTTTGAAGTTAGCATGTAAAAAATAAATGCTCTATAGTCACCAGCTTGCTTGGTGACTTTTTCAGACTTCAAATTTTCATCTTACACAGTCAGAACTTTGTAAATGTGCACAGGAACAATTTTTCTGGTATATTTCCTTTGTAAATTACAAGAACTTAAGGGCTGAATAATCAAATCTTAATCTCAGTCCTTTGTATCCAACAGCAACTCTTCTAGATATGTGAGGAAATGACAGCTCAGTCTACCCTATATTTATGGTTACTGCAGTTATCAATCTTTATATAAATAAATAATTTCAATAAACACTGTGATTGTGTGCATGCACATGTTGAGTTTGTAGAGAATTATAAATATTTGTTCTCATTCATTCAAGGCACAGTAAATTTTAATTTTAAACTTCAAAAATAACTAAGCTTTTGCCACAGACTAAATGCTAATGAGACCACTTTTTTTGGAATGCTAAGTATCCTTTACTTACCATCATCTTTTACAAATTTTGTTGTCCTGCTTACACGACTGCAGTCTTTTAACACTCTGCTGCATGAGCATTTGATACTGAATGGACTGGAATTGACATTTTTTTCTTTGTAGTTATTAGCTTAGACACTTTTATCCACGGAAAATTCATTTCTAAGAAAAATCACAATGTCTTCAAAAATATGTAGCATAAAACTTTGCTAAGCACACTGTAGACAGAAAGGGAGATTTGTAAATATGATGATGTCTTTAACAAAACTAGAGGCAAGGAGTGGGATACTATCAACCCCTGTATAGTGAACTCCTTTGTCAGAGACACGATTTTCTCTCTAGGACCCCTAACATTGACAGCCTGGCGAAGGAGGGAGTGAAGCTTACCCACCACCTGGCTGCAGCTGCCGTGTGTACACCGAGCAGAGCAGCCTTCCTCACAGGCAGATACCCCATCAGATCAGGTTGGACTCCCTCTGCCCGTTCACCGCGCTGTGTCTAGCCACCATTGCTATTACAAATGCCCTCAAATGAACTTTTTAAAGATTAAAACACCTCAGGGGCAAACAAGGATGACTAGATTTATGGTTTGTTTTGTGCGAAAAAATCCTGACATTAAGTACATTTCATGTAGCCGTAAAGCAGCACAGAGCTAGATTACTCTACCTAGAGGTAGAAACATAGTAAGCAGCACAGTATATGTGGTAGGATTATGTTAAGCAAAGAAAAGGATAATATTCTTAATATCTTGACAAACACAGTGAAATCTGTCAGACTGTGGAAGAGCTGTCAAAAGGAATGTTTTAAAACAGATTTACTCTAGCCATTCAAAACCACATCAGAAAACTACAGCCAGCTTCTGTGTCAGTAATCATCAGAGTAGCTCTTCTGGTATGATCCTGACTTGCTAAGGAGTTAGATTTATGGATAATGTAATCTTGAACTGTAAATTTAGCATGTATGTACTGGCTGTCTAAACTTGCTATTCTATATAAAACTTCTCATGGTTTTTCTAACACATTTTAATAGAACTTTGCTTTTAAGGACAGGGTTACCTAAGGCAGCTATTCAGTGACTAGCCACAGGAATCTTGATTCAATTTTAGACACCTTAGAAGATGTGAGATACCTGCATTGGACTAGCAGATATGACACAAGACTTAAAAGAGATAGGTTCTATTGCCAATCAGAACAACCTAGGACATTGGTTTATAAACGGGTTATAAAAAGTACTAGTCTTAGGAAACTGAATCTCCTGCTTATACTCATTAGAAAGAATCAGCTGAACAGAGATAAAACAGCTTGAATTATTTATGTGCTGTTACTCCTCTCTAGGGATGGCATCCAGCACTGAAAGGCGCATTCTTTTTTGGAGTGGGTGCTCTGGAGGACTCCCAACAAACGAAACCACTTTTGCCAAAATACTGCACCAGCAAGGTTATGCAACAGCGCTTGTAGGTATGAGAAACAGCAATTTGCCACTTTTTCTTGTGATTCAGATCAGACTCTTTCAAAAATCAGTTTTCATTGATGGCATGTCTGGGATCAGATAACTTCAATTTCTTGTCTGCAAAAGTTTCAAAACCAGCAAGGTTTCTAGAATCCCATCCAACCCCACATTGTCTTGGCAGCATATGTGATAAATCCAGAATGCTGACTTCTGGAATACATATACTGCAAACATAAAAATGCAATGAAATAAAAAGCAAACTTATTTGCTGAGTACAGGCTGCTTCAAGAAAGAAAAAAAAACATAGAGATACTACCTGATCTATTAAAGCAGAAAAAGTCTGCCAGCTGGTAGTCAGACACTACAGAAGTCTTAATTGCTCCTGATAGCTGGATTTTCTGTACCTCAGCATCCTGCTTATTATCACAGTTAAGACTCTAAAAGGCCCTTCATTATCCACAAAAAGCAACTCAGCTAGGCGAGACAAAAAAGCTGGAGGAGTCCCATGTACTTGCATGGATTTGAGATTAGAACTCATACCCATGAAAGAAAATTTGTGCTAACTCTTTGCTAATTTTGCCTGAATAGCAATTAAAGGATGTGTCTTTCAAGCATCTTTCATTTTTAAACTCCCTATTGTCAAAAGGTGCTAGGTACTTAACTATAATTATTGTGGATTTCACTCTCTGCTGGGGTCTCCTGCAGTGAGGTGTAATTTAGTTCTTAAATTGTGAATTCAAGTGAGTCCTAGTGATGTGCTGGCTTCACAAAAGCCTTCACAAAAAGGAGAACTTGCCCTAGGTCACGGCAGTCTGGTTTAGATGAAGCTATAAAATAAATCCATATACATGAGCACAGATGTGACTAGCAGTCCTCAAGAGTTATTTGTCCGGCTAATAGCCTCTAATCCCTGGTGGTTGTAGACTTTACTTTGGTGTCAGGATAATTACATTGCTCTGTAATGTGACTTCTTTAAGGTTTGTTATCAGTAGATGATGATCACTCCAATTCTATTGGCTAATTGGAATGGCCAAGTTTTGCGACATTTTAAGATAAATGTAGACATATAAAGCTAATGTGTACACTTTCTTCCTGCCATTTCTTCCTGAATGTGAAGGTTGCATTGAACCAATGTGCAAATTAGCTAATGTTTTTGTGCTTAGCTGCTTCTTTTGGCACACAGGATTCCTCTGCTCTCTCCCCTCCTATCCCCCCACCATTAATCACAGAATGGTCAAGGTTGGAAGGGATCTCTAGAGATCATCTAGTCCAACTTTCCCGCTCAAGCAGAGACACCCAGAGCACGGGATACAGGGCAGCATCCAGGCGGGTTTTGAAGACCTCCAGAGAAGGAGACTCCACAGCCTCCCTGGGCAGCCTGTGCCAGGGCTCTGGCACCCTTACAATGAAGAAATTCCTCCTCACATGGAAATTAAACTTCCTCTTCTGTTCACTCTTAAAGTCCCTTTAATGGAAGGTTAGATCATCATATTAAAATAAAAAGCACTAAATATCACGACCATACATGTTCTCGTTCAGGAAGGCCTCTAAGCTGGGCCATTACCCTATGGATTTTTTTTTTTTCAAATTGAGATAGGTGAGGAAAGACAGCTATAGTGGTTACATCATATCAGCATCAGCATGTGTGGTTGCTACCTGCTACCTATCTTTAGATCCAATATCTTTCTTTTATATTTTCAGGCAAGTGGCATCTGGGTGTGAACTGCAAATCCCGCTACGATCACTGCCACCATCCTTTAAATCATGGCTTTGATTATTTTTATGGCATGCCTTCTACCCTTTTGAATGAGTGCCAAGGCACAGGTGAGCCTGAGCTGGCCAAGGCTTTGCAAGATACCTACTGGCTATACACACAGATAATCATCCTGGCACTGCTTACGCTTCTGATCGGAAAACTCACCAACTTATTCTCAGTGAAATGGAAAATAATCGTGTGTCTGGCCATCTGTGGTTTCCTGTACTTCATTTCCTGGTTCTCCAGCTACGGATTCACCAAGTATTGGAACTGTATCCTCATGAGAAACCATGAGATCACTGAACAACCAATGCAGCTAGAAAAAATCACTTCTAATACGCTCAAGGAGGCAGTTTCATTCATTGAAAGGTAAACAATGAAAATCGTATTACTTTTTCATAATTTTTAAGTAATATTTTTGCTGTGCCATGCAGCACTAAGCTGGCAAGTGGCATGGTGAACTAGCCACCCCTCACATAGACCAGCATCAATTTGCTGTTTTCATGTTCCTCTAGTTGTCAGCATCCAACTACTGTCATCTGTCTCACATGCAGTTTGTCAGCAGCTCAGGAAAGGGAAGATGATTTGGGTCTCTTCTTTACATAACAAAGGGAGCCTGGCCAAGGACTGGGCCTTCTAGCAGTAGGCACAGAAATAATCTTGGCTTGATGGATGAACTATCACGTGAAGTGTTGGTTGTTAATATATTACAAATAGGAGAGTGACACTGAGTTTTGTTGTGCCTTTTTTTCTTTTTTTTTTTCCAGATACATCCTTTCTTTACACAAACATTAATAACCTTAACTAGAGTTAAACTAAGTATGTAATTCTCACTTGAAATGTGTGTCAGATCTGGGCATATCTTGATAGGGATTATATACCATTTCTGTAAGACTTTATTTCTTACAGAAAATGAGAAGTTAGAGAAAAATCTCTTTTCTGAAAAACTTTGAATAGAGATAATTTGAGATGATGAAATCTGAAAAGTTTCTTTTATATATAGATGCTAATCATGACTATGTCACTGCTGCATTTTGAGGACTTGTCTACAATTTGTTTTGTGAAGCAGTTTGCAGAGAAATGACTACTGTTATTTTTTTGATTTCAGAAACAAGCATAGACCATTTCTTCTCTTTGTTTCCCTTTTACATGTTCACACTCCTCTCGTTACCACAGAGAAGTTTTTGGGAAGGAGCAAACATGGTTTATATGGAGATAATGTTGAGGAGATGGACTGGATGGTGGGTGAGTGGTCTTCCCTGGTAAAATCCTTCCTTTATGGATAAAAGATTACAGAGGTGGTTACAGCAGTCCCTACTTTTATATATGGCAAAAATCGGTGAACTTGCTTTGGATATACAGCGAGCTCCAAAGATACAGTCAGCTCCATTCCATTACCATCTTTCTTATTTTCTTAAAATGAAAGTGCAGCCTGTACTTTCTCTTTTTCAATTAATACAATTCTGTGCTGCATTTTGATAAATTCAGAACAGTGATAAATTAAATAATTCAGTATGTGCTTTATCATATTATTAATTGATGTTTGTTATTTCCCAAACTCCTTTCATTCTGTTAAAAAAATTGCCAGGATCTAGTTTCAAAAGTTATACCTAGTGTTGCTAATGACTTTATATTAGATAGTCATTGGTTTGTCATTCTTATTGTCAAAGAATAATTCCAGGAGCAGAAAATAGAACTTAAGACTTCTCCCTCATAGCTCAAACCTCAGATTAAAAGGCTGTAAAATTTCACTTAGTAAGTGAACTAGGTTTAAAAACTTATTTGCATTTATACCCTGGATTTAGACCTGAGCTTTAATTCGTAGTTCCCTTCTGCTTCAGCAAGAGGGAGAGAGATATTTATTTATTGCATTTACAAATAGTAAATGAATGAGCTGCAACCTAAACAGTCGCCTCCTGTCATGGCCAAGATTTTGAAGTGCTACTGTGTTCTGAATTACTTCTTCCTCCAATACTATGTTTAAAAAATTATGTCTTGTGAGCAGCCCAATTGCTTGCGGTGGACAGCCAGAGAACCCTGCAAGATCTAACACTGGCAGAGATGTCTTCCTAAGTTTTGGGCACCAATCAAATTTAGGCTCAAGAAGCTCAGAGCTGGGTAGCAAATGTGCAAGGGCATAAGGAATATGCCCTTGCCCTAGCTGAACAGAATAGATAGATACTAGTGAGGACAGAAATTTCTAGTCAGACAGCTAAATGTGCAAGTCTAACTTGGAAGCAGAGTCTCTAGATTCAATTCAAATACTTTTTTGGGCAGGTGTCTATTGCAATGGTAGGTACTAAGTAACTTAACTAAGGAGACACAGGAAGTCTTTAGAGGAGAATACATTAGGCAAATGACCTGATCACTAGCTCATGCTTTTTCCTTGTGTACTTCAGATTTTGATGTGTTTCTGTGTTCTACACAAGACATTCCTGGTGAAGATACTTTTATGCACTCGGTGGTGATGAAGAGCAATAATGGATAAAACATGCCATGCATAAACTTGTGCTGTTAGTGGTACCGAAAACATTATGGGTTTGAATTGGATTGTGTAGTTGTATGCAAAGTGATCCAAGTCCTTGTTTAGTTCATGGTGAGAACAGAGACAGCAACTTTCTATAATTAACAATCTAGACAGCAGTATTATTTACAATTTAAGCATTTTTGAAATACTTGGGACTACACAATGGAGACAGCTCCGAGAATTTACAGAATGAAGATGACAGTGCCAAACATCTTGAATAAAGGATCATTAAATCAGTTTATTTGCTGGTTGATTTAAATTTGTGTTTTCATTTTTTTAGACTCCACAAGCAAATTTTGCTTACCTTTAGCTACTTTCCATTGGGCCGTTATTAATTCCACAATGCATAGCATTTCTCTGTATTGTTCATAGCACCTCATTAAAGAAAAGTACATCTGTACTATCTATCTGTATCTTCTCATTGAAGTCAATGGAAAGACTGTCTACAAGTCCTAAAAATTCAGGACATAATTATAGTGTTCTACTGTGTTTCTAGGAAGGCTTCTGAATATTATCAGCAAAAAAGGTCTGAAGAATACCACGTTCATTTATTTTGCATCGGATCATGGAGGAGCCTTGGAGGCTCGCAGTGGAAATTCCCAGCTAGGTGGATGGAATGGGATCTATAAAGGTGAGTCTTTCTCTTAAAAATAAACTGATATGAAGTATGTCCAGATAGGTCTATTCACAAAGCTATATGCTGGCATAACAGTCTTGCATTGTATGACTAGACCAGACTAGACCAAGCTACTCCTGACAGGTATATTGTCTAATTCATATAGACCTCCAAAAATTCCCAAACTATTATCTCTTTTTATTGTCTATGCTATTAAAGTATTTATTCTGTATTTAGCCTGGATCTCCTGAAATTGCAGCAAATCTTGCTCTATCCAGCAATCCTACAGATAGCAGATTCTTTCCTCCATGCAATGCTTTGTTGTTTCAAGGCCAGTCATTCATTTCAAACTGTTATTTCTCTTCTCCTTCAGTTTTCTCTAGACTACAGTACACATGTAATCCTTTCTGGCCCAATATTGTTTACAAATACAGTAAGCAGGCTATTATTCCACAAGTGAAGACTTGAAAATGTAGTATGAGGTCCAAGACTGAAGTTCTACTTCACCATGTGGAATTTTACTTCAGACATCCTTCTCTTTTCATAGTGGAGAATTATTTTTGTCATCACTGGCAGTGATTACGGTCACTTATAACTATTTCCATGATCAGGTTTTTAAGTTTCTCATCTATCATACAGATATTTCATCTAGATTATGTTTCTCTAATTTGCTTATGACAGTATTGAAAGTTACATCTAAATGAAGATCTCTGATAGCTCTTTCTTCCCCTCGCTCCATAGGATATACTGCTTTAACATAGGTAAAATCAATGATTATGTTTACTTGACATGCTTATGTCTTCACAGAGCCATTGACTCGTGCTTATTTCCTTCTAGGTGCTTAAAAATAATACTATCATTCATAGCAGAATAGATTCAAAGAGTTTATTATTCTGGTTTTTTTTCCCCAAGATACGCATCACTGATTGCCTTTTTCTAGTCTAATACTTTAGGCATCTGACATAACTTTTCAAACATAACTTCTAGCCAGTCTTCAATTCAGTCAGCTAATGCTATACATGCTGCAAATATTCATCAGGTCTAGACCATCTGAAAATATCTACTTCATTCTATATTATGTTTTATTATACAATTCTACCCTTAGTCAAGGCAGGCATCTTACCCAAAACTCAACAGTAGACTTTATTGGTTACCTGATAACAGCACATCTTTATATCAAAGGTTTATGCAGAAGCATCATTAAACATTTCAGCTTTCTTTCCTGTCTTTCCTTCCCCACTGAATATTAACTAGACATTCTTCATTCTTCCTCATGTTAATTTTAATTTCTATTTCCCATTACTATTTGCCTCTCATTTTAGAGCCTTTGACTGGGGCCTTTTTCCAATAAAACGGTCTTCTAGAATTCTAACCTATTAATTATTTAGCTTTGTTGAAGTCTGCCTTCCTGAGGTTCACTTTTTATTTTACTGTTTTCCTCTTTTCTATCTTTGGTTTTTAATGGTCACTGTCAACCATGTTAGTGGGGTGGCCGACACTCCAGAGGGCTGTGCTGCCATTCAGAGCGACCTGGACAGGCTGAAGAGTTGGGCAGAGAGGAACCTCATGAGGTTCAAGAAGGACAAGTGCAGGGTCCTGCACCTGGGCAGAAATAACCCCAGGCACCAATACAAAGTAGAGGTTGACCTGCTGGGGAGCAGCTCCACAGAGAGGGACCTGAGGGTCCTGGTTGACACCAAGTTAACCATGAGTCACCAGTGTGGCCATGAAGGCCTCCAAGGGAAGTAATGAGGATGATCAAGAGACTGGAGCATCTGTTGTACTAGGAAAGACTAAGCAAGCTGGGCCTGTTAAGCCTACAGAAAATTGAGAGGAGATCTGATCAACATGTACAAATACCTGAGGAAAAAATTTAAAGAGGAAGGGGCCAAAGTCTTCTCAGTGGTGGCCAGTGATAGGACAAGGGACAGTGGGAACAAGTCAAAACACAGGAAGTTCCATCTCCATGTGAGGAAGAACTTTACTGTGAGGGTGACAGAGCCCTGGAACTTCCCTTCCAACCTCAGTCATTCTGTGATTCTGTTATTATGTTGGCATTCTCTGCCAATTCTCTCATTATTCAGAGGTTAAGCTCTCTTCTGCTGGCCTTCCTTACCTCCTTTGTCACATGGAAGAACAAGGAAGAGACACCACAAATTATAAAGCTGGTTGTCGTTTATCTCTTTGCTCCATCCCCTTTGGATGAACTCCTTTCACCCTTCCCTGTACTTCACTGCACATTCAGGAACTCAGGTAGTGCCACTTTTGCATGAAAGTGTACAGCAACACATCACAGTCTGGAGACCAAACCCACGCAATTTTTATTGCTCCTCATTTGATGAGATTCTGAAGTTTGATCAAGATCCTCAGCATCTATCCCTTTACTTGCCCGGGCTCATGAGAAAACCCTCCAGATTCCCATGCCCAGCATAGCCACTGTGACATCTCAGGTGGCTTGGTACTTATGCTGCAGTGAAGCCTGAGATCAGTTCCCATCATTATTTCCCTACAGAAGAAGATTCAGGTGCTTTGACTATGCCCAGCATCAAAAGGCTGCTTGCCTGCCTAGTGCTATTACTTACTAAGTAATCTGGATTTTACCCACTGATGGTTCTAAATGTCAAATTAATGTTAGCAGTTCCAGAGATGAAGTTTCCAGATAAGAAAGACCAAAAAGGCTATTAGGTTCATTTGTACAGCTCAGATTCTAGGAGTATTCACTTCTGCTATCCTACAAGTATAAAAGTAACAGGAGAGTCCAGATAAACCAACTTGATTAGATAGAGATTTCAGTATGACAGGGTTATGATGAAATTTTGCCTGCTTAGAAAGTAAGGAGATATAATACGAGCTTAGAAATAAATCCTAGTACGACATTCCTATCTATCCTGTCACAGCAGCAGAACACTGTTCTGTTTACATAGAACACCAGCCTAAACTAAAAGGCAATAAACTGAAAGTTGATCATATAGAAAGTAGTTTATTTCATAAATACCTATAGAACTCCCTGCTGTATGATAGTATTGTGAACAGTCATTAAAATTAAACAAATATGATAAGCTATGCATACAGCTACTGAGAGCTTTTACTACAAAATAAAACCCTCGAGACTGTAACCTTTATCATACATAGCACAAAGGTTATTACCCAAGTGCCTGAGCTTGCTTTATAATCCACCCTGCCACCCTGCCAGCCTTTCATAGCAAGGCCTGAGAACTTGCTGTTAGCTGCCTCCTCCATAGCAAAGACCTGTACTGCCTAGCAGAGCTGAAGAGTTTAAGCTACTGTCCAAGGGTATTCACTCAGTAAACTGGCTTTCAGCAATGACTTTGCCTCTCTGCTCCCGACTGGAGGAGCAACAGGTTAGAGTAAAAGTTAGGGAGATACCATGGCTTCATGTTTTGCAATGACTGGACCCTTAACTTTAAAGACAGAGTTCTGTCTTTAAACCACATTGTTGCATTAATATGCTCATTCTTGGCATTAGTAATATATATACTTAAAATAAATGAATGAATCTTATTCTGAAATAATATTCAAAACAATGGATATTTCAAGTTGTAAGAGTGCAGGTTGGTCTGAATTTAGGAGAAGATTAGAGGAATGCAAACCAAGGGAAACAAGGGAAAGGGAAACCAAGAAAGACTGTTGGATTATCTCAGAATTATTTCAACTGAAACTGAAAGTCTTCATCACTGCAAACTATTTAAGGAGCTTTCTCATTTACTTCATGGGTTCTGCACTCTGTTTTTGAATCACCTCAGAGCATTCCTAGGGCTATAAACTCCTAGAGTCCATTAAGCATTATCTTAAACTCCTTCATGCACTCCAGGTCTGCAAATCATGTGTAATGCCCTCACTACCTCTAATTTTGAACTGCCTCACAATCAGGCTGGTTGTCTTAAGCCTCCCTTCCAAGGAGTTCCGGGTGGGACGGCAGTGTCTTCCACTGACACTGGGTCAGATTTGCTTTATTTTTAATAACAGACTTTGTTTTTTTCCTCTTCATGTTCTTAGGCAGTAGAAAGATTACTCTCATACAGGACATAAAATTGTACGGGTCACAAAATCTTCTCATGCATCAGAGCGTGGTGCCAGAAGTGCTGCTTAGTGATGGGCTGCCAAGTGTTAGAGAAGAAAGCAGAGAGACGCAAAAAAAACTAATAATACTGATTTGTGAAGAACTGAGTATGCACTGTGGTCATTAAGTTCTCTGCACTCCAGAATTTAATGTATTTTCATTAGAAGTATTTGAATGTGCTGAAAAGCTTAAAACCCTTTATTAGACAATTACTATGCATGTATATCTTTCATTTTTTACCTAGCTTTTAGAGGTAACAATTTCCTTTCTGTTATTTTCTCCTCTCATAACAGGTGGAAAAGGAATGGGAGGCTGGGAAGGAGGGATCCGTGTGCCAGGAATAATTAGATGGCCGGGAGTGTTGCCTGCAGACATAGCTATCGATGAACCTACAAGTCTTATGGACATTTTCCCAACGGTGATTCAGCTGGCAGGAGGGGCAGTGCCTCAGGACAGGTGCAAAAGTTACTCCTCAAACTGTATTTGCTTCACTTTCTTGATTTAGAGAGAATACCATGCAAGCTAACATCCACAGATTGAATTTTGTTTGTTTCCAAACCAGATAGTTCTCTAGCTTCCTTTCTGCTTGGCTTTCTCCATCTTGTATGGAAAAGGTAAAGGAAAACAATGTGTTTTTAAAAGTGCCATTTATCTGAAGGCAGCTTTCTAATCACTGAGATCACTAGATGCCTGCATCACTGAGATGGATCATTTTCCAAGTCTCATCCGTTTTTTAAGAATTTTTCATTTTACATTCCATGGAAAATTCAGAGATTCACAACGCTGGCCAGTCTTGTTAAACAGGCTATGTCCTTTCTCAGGCAAGGAAGCTGTGCACAGGGAAGGGCCAAAACATGGCCTGCCTTAGGACACCAGTAGGGAAGAAGTAGGTTCCTCTGTACCAAGCAGTTCTGAACTCCTGTAATTAGTACATGAGAGAAAGTTTGAATTATGAGCAAAAAGCATGAAAGTCTCTGTGTTGGGTAGCTAAATCTGCATTTAATCACTAAGCAAGCAGAATAATTTTTTATTAGGCCTGAGCTCACAGAGCTATTGGTGATTTCAATGAGACAAGTTTGAAAGGGTGAACCTTGTTGCTGTCTCTGTGGTTTCACACACTTATTCCCAGGAAAACTACAGTAATGGTAACTTATCTCTCCAGGATGTGTGCACTGCTGTAAATGCCCAAACTGCTAGCACCTACTAATGGCTTGTCTCCACCCAATTAAAAGCTCTAGAGCAAATTATCTAAATAGCAGCTCGTGTTCTAAATAGCACCTGAAATCCGAATGCTGCACACGGGGAGGGCGAGTACTGCCCCCCTCCAACTGTGAAATCAAATCCTTAAACAGACAGGTGACTCCTGCTCTCTCCGCCAGGGTCATTGATGGACGCTCCTTGCTGCCTTTGCTGCAAGGCACAGCTCAGCACTCGGAGCACGAGTTCATGTTTCACTACTGCGGCATGTTTTTGCATGCAGTGCGCTGGCACCAAAAGGACAGTGAGTATAAACATTATCTTTTTTTGTATATCAGAGGAGATGATGTAATGGCCTCCAACATCCAACACAGCAACAGTTAAAAACATATATATTTGGGGTAAGTTTATAGCCTCAGTGTCTTAGCTCTTCTGCAAGATGCAGAAGGCCTGGGGTTTTAGCTCTCCTGCTTTGCCTGAGATGAAGGATTTCACTGTATGGGTAGCATGGAGAAGATCCACATTGTTGTAGCGTATCTACTTTTCCTGTGAGCAATATTGTGCTCAGAATGTGACAGTATTTGGTATCAGTTTTAGGGTTCTAGTCTAGTCTAGTCTAGTTTCTAGTATGACTAGAAAAAAAAGAACAGCACACATAGGGTCTTTGTTTTAAGCAGCAGTTTGTTTATTTTCAACAGACCTGTGCTATTTTTTTTTAATTTTTCAGCTGTGGAATTAGGCAATCTGACAGCAGCTGTAATACTCTTTTGCTTTGAACCATCCAATCTTTGCTGATGTCACCTCCCATTAAAGTATAGTTGAGAATGAGGTGGTGACTGGTAGCCGTGTCTTAATTCCTGCCCCATCATGGAGGAAGTTATGGCATGTACATAACCAGACACAAGTGTGTGCACCTAAACACACTGCTCTATTGACACTGGAAGGAAATAGATGTTTATAGGGTGTGATTCACCACTTGCTAATGAAGACATCCGTCACCCCTAAAAGTGCCTGATTATCTCCTCTGGCTATGAAGGAAGCTGAGGCTGACTAGATCAGATATAAAAACCTTCCTTGTATGAACTTAATTGAGATGAATTGCCCTTTCTGTGACTGAATGACGTGAGAGTATGATTAAAGATGACGCATTAGTGTTGAGGCCATATTAAGCTGTTTCTCATTCTCCACAACTGAAGACATGCAGAAGCCAATGAGATTAGGCCATACCTATTCATCTTCCAATCCTTTAGAGGCTTGAATGAGCCTCTTTAATTTCTCTTTTGTTTTCCCTGTCTGTGAAGTGAGAGAAGAAATACTGAGTTACCGCAATTAAATAATAATTACAAAGGCCTGGGGCATTCTGCCATCTCCAGCTGTTCAGATCTAGCTGTTGTGACACTGACACTAAGCTGTCTGTTTGAAGAGCACTGCACATCCTGACCTTCTGTGAGAACATCTTAGGCAGCTCAGTGGGGAATCCCTCTTATGTCAAAGCGTTAATTGAGGAAGCTTTCTCTTACCACCTGCTTCTTCTTAATGATACTTTCTGATACCATGGTTAATATTTTCAAGCCAAGAGTCTACTTGTTTTTCAAATACCCGTTGGATACTTAAGACCACAGAACCTATTTGAACTTCAGAATATTTCAAAACAGATTTCTCTGTTTGCCTATATTCATACATGCACACAAATATTAGCATAATGGTTGAGAACTTTTCAGTCTTTCATGGTGGCACACAAATACATGCCAAAGTTGCAACACCAAACTGTTACTCACACTGGCACTTCAACCTTGGGGTCAGCACCCAAGTCTTGGAAGCACAGGTTGTATCTGGGCATCATTTAGGAAGTTCCACATGCCTGGCTCCTGAGCCAACGAGCTTTGCCAGGGCACTCTGGCAGATAATCCCCACTATCTCTTAAAATGTGGGCAAAAGAGATTCTGCAACTGCCCCTCTTCTGCTCAGGTGTGAGATCTTTATACCCCTGCAGCCTGCCCACCCCTGTCTTCCTCTGGCCACACAGCATGCCTGGTGTATCTCAGGAGTTGGGCAGACCTACTTGCAGGATGGCTGCTCAGCAGAGCCATCACAGTCAAGCAGCCTTGGAGCCGCAGGGCTCGCATGGCTTGTTGAGGCTTTGGATGGCCCCAAAGAATGGTGCCTGTGGAAGGAAGTGATTCCAGTGAGGAATTGCATTTGAATAT
The DNA here is from genome assembly GCA_032353885.1 of Nothura maculosa. Classification (NCBI taxonomy): domain Eukaryota; kingdom Metazoa; phylum Chordata; class Aves; order Tinamiformes; family Tinamidae; genus Nothura; species Nothura maculosa. The sequence continues at coordinate 1,292,069 of JAUBOD010000140.1, forward strand.
TAGTTAAGTGGTGATAATTCATCCTTGGGGAGCAGCTGAAGCAGAGGAATGTGAGAAAAATATCAATGAAACTTTCCTTGTGGTAATGTAAAAAACTTTAGAAAGGGCCCCTACTGAGGTAGCTCTAGTAAGGGCGAGCACCACAATCCTGTACAATATGGTTAAAGATAGATTCAAAAGAAGAATTTTAAAGCTCTGCAGGCGCCAGCAAAAGATTTACATCAACTGATTTGTTCCTGTGACATTTTCACAAAGACATCAATGTTTTAAATGTCCTGTG
>JAUBOD010000140.1:1297870-1314594 GCA_032353885.1 Nothura maculosa
CCTTCTCTTCTCCAAGCTGAACAGGCCCAACTCACGCAGTCTCTCCTCGTACGAGAGATATTCCAGTCCCTTAATCATCTTTGTTGCCTTCGGCTGGACCCTCTCTAGAAGCTCCACATCCTTCTTATCCTGGGGAGCCCAGAACTGCACATATTACTCTAGGTGCGGCCTCACCAGAGCTGAGGAGAGGGGCAGGATCCCCTCCCTCGACCTGCTGGCAACGCTCCTCCTGATGCAGGCCGGAATCCCATTGGCCTTCTTGGCCACGAGGACACACTGGTGACTCATGGTTAACTTGCTGTCAACCAGGACTCCCAGGTCCCTCTCTTCAGAGCTGCTCTCCAGCGGGTTGACCTCTAATCTGTACTGGTGCCTGGGGTTGCTCCTCCCCTGGTGCAGGACCCCAGGAAGGGCTTGCTCAAAAATAAAGAGCTTTCACATTCAAGTGACTTCAATCTAAATACAGAAATTTGGTTCAAATTACACTGCACTAAATGAAATGGACATTTCTAATGTCTTTTGCTCAGCCTTTTCAACAAATCTTTAGTTAAAAAGCAAATGACAAATGACATCTCCAATGTATCTTCCCTGAAGGTCACCTGTCCCTCAAGTGCATTGGTCTGCACTAAGTGCCAAGAGATTGAACTAGAATTTCCCTCCTTGCTGATTTTAAATTAGAGTAAATCACCGATGATAGCGGATCAAACCTCAAGAGCAGCAGTTTATATAGGCAATACATTTTAAAGGCAACAAGTCTGAACCCAGAAGGAGATGCCACTTGAGACAGTTTCATTTTATTATAAAAACTGTCATGTATATAAAAAGAACTGTGTATTTGATCTGGAAACATCAAAATACAGCCTCCAAGAAATAAACATTTATTAGATGTGGACACCTGCTAATTTACAACTATCTTTTGCGTTGAGGAGGCCACTTCTGTGTGTGCCTCCTCTACATTTAGTTTCACAGTAAGGATTCCCAGGAAAATTGAACTGATGAATAAGTTTAAAAATTGGTTAGCTGAAGTTAAAATCTCAAGTTCAGCTTCTGAGTGCCTAGCTTTTCCAAAGCTATTAAAGCACAGAAATTGCTACTGACATGCATTTTCCATATTGACCTCAGTCCTCTCACTTGCAGGAGGGCAGAAAATCCAGGCAGATGTGACCAGCCGCCTCCTTGAAAAGACTGCTCCTGAATTTCACAATAAATGAGATCAATGAACTGCAAGTCCCACTTCAGTGATAACATTCCCAGTTTCATTACTGCTACAGAGAAATAGGGGGTGTTGTTTTGGAAAACAGCAGTTTGTTTTAAGTAGATGTTAAAAAGAAAATCACTGCACACACTAATCACTTTAGCGTATGGGTCATACTATACAACCCACACAAGTGTCAGCAATGTGTGCAGTCATTAGGGAAAGATATGGAATTAAAATAGCTAATCCTCTCTCGCTGCCTTCAGGTTAACTAAATTCATCTTGCTATATGTAATCCTAGCCATGTCCTTGCAGAGATTCTGTGTCTAATCCTATTTTCAAGCAGAGGTTCCTGTATTTTTTGATTCCAAACAGTGAATCGTGTGCCAGAAACTTGGATTCAAGCTTTGAAGCAGCTGTTCTTCCCCAACAGTGGCTACCACTTAACTGAAGGTCACCAGAAAGGCAACAAGGGAAGGCAGGAGCAGCACAGCAGGTGCTCTAAGTGACTTGTTTCCTTGAACTTTTTGCAGTAATTTCAAGGAAGCTCCCAACCTACATTCCCTTTTTGTTATGTCACTTCACGCACTGTGTTATTTTGTTCTAAACACTAGTTTGTCACCATGATGTAGCACCAAATCCAAGTCTCCAAAAACCTCAATGCAAATTCTGTGGAAATTATTCCACATGAAGCAAAGGGCTGATAACCAGTAGAACAGATTAACATCAGACATGTCAGAATTCACAAATCTCTAAAAATGCTTTTTTTTTTTTTTCTCCTCACCTGACAGCATTTAAATCTACGTCAACATTGCTAAGAATTTGTCACAGGATGTGACGTTTTCCGTGGCTGACAGAGCTTGTAACCAGAACAGCTGCATGTCACTGGTTTCACACAGAAAGGAAGCAGCACAAAAGCATCCGAGCACAGGCCCAAACTCCTGGTAATGGGCTGGGAAGCTCAGTGCTCCAGCAACAACCCCGACAAACATGAAGCGTTTATATAACCCTCGAAAGGTGACTCTGTTCAGGGGCCCAGAGCCAGAGGCTAAGGCCTCACATGAATGCACTGGCTGTTTGCTGACATCCAGATGCAGATGCTTTCTCCTTGGCCGGCACCTGTGGAAAGCAGCAGGGACTGGGGGCTGCAGGAGCTGTCCTAGCAACATGCAGCGACCTCCATGTGTCCAAGTGCTGCTGGAGGCCTCAGCCAGACACCCAGAAAGGGGCTGTCCCCCCAGAACGCCCCACATGAGGGCTCGGGCTTTCACAGACTGCAGATTAGCAGCTGACAAGGAGAATGAAGTGATGGGAACCCCCAAATTGGGCAGTTTCACTGCAAAACCCAAGGAGCTCTCCCTAGAGAAACAAACCCAAATGAACTAGTAGCAATATTCCCAGTCCTGAATTCTACCCAGCAACTAAAGGTGCTGAATTTTTAAATTCATGGGATTTTTAGCTTTTCAAGAGACAGTAGTGTGCAGGAAATGCAGGTGAATTGCTTTAAGTGACCTAAGCCTCATGCACATCCCTCTGTGGGGTTGTTGCCCATGTCCTCCTCTTCAGGCACGTTACCCTCAGCCTGTTCCGCACAGCCAGTGATGGTGACTGCCTGGGAATGCCTTCTCCCCACCAACTGGGTGAATCTCACTCTGTGCTTTGGAGCTGTCCTGGCTGCACACTTGTGCATAAGGCATGTAACACACAGAAACCTGTTACAAAAACCGCCTGCATTTGAACAGCAGAGGAGAAAACCCCTCTTAAATTGGCTTCTTTGGCTTGCTTGAGAAATCACCTGTAACAAACTTTTCTAAAAAATTAAGAAGATAAAAGGCCAAATGATGCACTTCCTCCCTCTTTTTCCCTCATCCTCTGGTTCCTCCCCTTTGTGGGCAAACCGACCACCAGAGAAAATGCCCTGGCCAGAAAGCACGAGTAGACTGAGGGAGCTCTAGGCGAGTTTTAGCCATAGGTGAATGTGCCCAGACACAGCTAAACAGCCACACCGTGAGGAGGAAAGCCACACGCTGCAACACGTGCTGCTTGTTTCTATTGAAAGAGCTGGGGCTGAATTGTATAAGCGTTTGACATTCAGGTCTTGGGGAGATGCTGCCCAGCTGAATGCTTTGATCATTATTAAATGACATTTAGAAGCTGACCATTACACTGACTCAACAAAGCAACACGCCCATTTGCTCTTTTCTGGGACCCAGTGAAATGCCTGGGCACAGATCACCGTGTCCCATATTTTGAGCAAACAAAATAATTATGTAACACATAAAAGATAGGAGAAAAGGAGTTTGAGCTCAGAATTTATCCAGCCTGAATTTTCCTGGGGATTGCCTCTATATTGACAGCATTTACACAACTGCTTTTCCATCCCCAAGAAATGGGAAGCTGGGCAGGTCTCCTTTATTACTTTGCATTTTGAAGAAGTAAAATCAAAAGCTTTAGATCAAAGGCAGGCTGGAGGTTTATACACACAAACACATGCATCTACCTGAACAAATTTCTAAACTGTTTCAGTGAGTTGAACTGACTAAAGCTGGATTTTAAAAAATATCTTTAGTATAATGTTAATTGAAAACATTTTAATCAAATTTATTTTAAAAACTAGTTTCTTGCTCCTTTACTATAATTTTTTTCTGTGTATCCGCCCACCTCCATATTCATATTATTCCACTGTTAGTCTTCTTGCAATTAGCTTTTATATATAGTATTTTCTTAAATTATATATCATAATAAGTTTTGACACTAGCTTTGCTGCATTTATGATAAGCTGTTATTATTACCTATTGAAAGTTTATTCCAAGATGGAAGATAGTGCTCAGGTGTCACCTTGTTGTAACTGTCAGCATTGAAGACTTATTTGAGCTAGTCATATCTGGATGAACAAAATTTGATTAAAACATTTTGCAGTCAATACATTAAAAATGTAGTGGATCTCAATTAGTATTATTAATTGATCAGTATTTTTATCATAATTAATAATTATTTCTGTGCCTTTTATTTCATTTATAGGGCTCATTAAAAATAAAAAGATCCCACAATGATAAAAAGAAAAAACTGTGACAATAGGGAACAAATATATAAATCATTGTCTTTAATAGAGAGAGCTAAATACTCTCACACAAATGTGAAATTATTAGACATGTAAATTAGAAAAACAGACTCATCTTATTGTGAAAGTCGCAGAATTGGAACAGATTAGCTTAGCAAAACAACAAGTTCAGACAAATTAAGGAACCAAAAGGGATGCTGCAGACTTGTTTCTGTAGACCAAGCATACATTTTCAGAATCATGAAAATGTATAAGTGTCCAGCACAAAAATCAATGTAGAAAAAGAACTTTTTTATTCTCAAATCCCAGCAATACGAAGGATAATTAATATGTGCTGACTAAACTGGAGAGACAAAGAAAACTTCTGCTTTCCCAAGAACATCCAATTGCAAAGGCCATCACATGACACCAAGCAGCAAGCAAAGAGATACTCAGTCTTCTTTTCCTATAGATTAGGAAACTGCACTAACCCACTCGTTTAAAACTTTCAGGAATTCTCTTTGTGGCCCACCCACACTACCTCCTGTTTATACATGAGCAGCACCCCACAAAATGGGCTATTGTAAATGAAATTACCCTCTAAGTAGCTGGAAGTAACTCTCTCAATATGACAGAAAAAGGGAGAATCAGCAGGTTTCCATTGAAACACAACCTCTTTTAAATACAAGAAAAGTCAAGTCTGCCACACGCACACGCCAACACCTCAAGGCTTGGCCTTTCAAAATCCTCCTGGTTTTCTCACGTTGCTAGGGCTTAAACAGTGGCACAACACAGCTGCACCTGACTGGGTTTGCAATACGAGTGTGTGATACTCGCTCTGCCCCTGCAGCTTTCTGGCCTAGAGCACGGGAACGAGCAGGGACAAGGGGGCTGCTCTACAGGATCATCCAATCTCCCAAAGTGAAAGCAGCTTCGCTTAAGGAGGAGTTGCACCCCTCCAATTTCTTAACTTTCTTTACATTTAAAATACCTGGGACTAAACCACAATTTAATGGCAAAGAAACCCTAGCCGAACTTGTCCTTGTCTGTGCTTTCTGGCTTCACAGCAACATGCTGCCCTTAACACCTTCCCCAAAGATGCTTGTGGCCCCAAGACAGCTTCAAATAAGGTCTGCCAGAACCAACACTGCTGCCCAAAGCCCCGCGCTTGCAGCAGCTGCAGGATTTCTTTGAAAGGATTCTCCCTTCTCCCTATCTGCTGACAACAGTGTTGTGCTGGAACCCCCCGGAAGACCACGCTAACTACTTCAGTGGACTTCTTTATGTAACGACCTACTACACACAAGCTTGGTTGGGTCTTGAAACTACTGCTGCACTTTTCCATAAACAAAACCAAACCAACTAGTGCCGTTCTAATTCAAAATATAATCTGAAGCTTATAATTATGAATGTTGGTAGAAACAATTATAACTCACACCTTTTAATTCTGCTCAACCAGCAGCGCTATCGTCACAAATGCAATTTGGTAAAATTGGAAAATATAATAAAGTAACCAGTTAATCACAAATACTACTCCCTGGCCCAACAAAGCAAAATCTGTCACCCTGCAATATCTGATGGGCACATTATATATCCTTTCCATTTCTATTTTATTTCCATGACTTTAAAGAATTAAAATAATTCCAGAGCTATTTACGACCACAAATAACTTTAGTGAAAATACTTGCTAATCATTAACCTTACTGTCTTTCTTTGCAGAATACTGCACATTTCACACACACAGCATCATTTCACATCCCGGTACTCCAAGCGTATTCCATGACTGCTCCTTTCACTTAAGTATTTCACAACAGCATGACTATTCTAAAACCTTTCAGTTAATGATCGCAAGTCAGTAATTTTCTCTCCTAATCTAATTAACATGCCCAGCTAAAACCTGTAATTAGCATAAAAAGTTCAGCTGCATGAAGTATTAGTTTACACTGCTGACTGAAGAACAGTCCTCAAGCGGTTGGAATTATATTAATGACAGTTCTTAGGAAAGCAGTAATTTTTTCAGAAGCGCAGGAATGATTTTGCTGTGAGACACGGATATCTGGCCCAGCTGCACGGCCACGTGCACACGAGGGCACTGCAGCCTCCGCACAAAAGCTCTGCTTCCCAAAGTGAATTATTGAGGGTCCCTTTATGTTCTGTGACAAAATGAGATGAATGCTGAACCTTTCTTAAAACACCTTTTTTCCCACTTTTTTTAAAAAAAAAATTGCTGAGGTTAAGCAAGTCTAAATACCCAAATTCGCAGAGCAATCCTCCATAAATATAATTAATATAATGGATATAATTAGTAGATTTGCCTCGACCTACACTCCCCAACATGCTAGCTGCCAAACAGAGCTGTTCTTTAGAAGATCTCTTCAAGGGTCTGTTCACTGAAACAGGCACCAACTGCGCCCTCAGTTGCGCTCCACCTGCCTGCATTAAGGTGTCACTCGCCTAAACGAGCAGAGCACCTCTACAAACTGCAGTCTGGAGCACTGTAAACAAATACAAAGCACCAGAAGGTTTCCACCACAATCACAGCATGTCTTCCTCTGACCATGCCACTCTGAATGTGCAACTAGGGTTAACGTGAACAAAACCTACCACATCCTGTAGCAGTGATATAGAAGGTTGACGTACACTGCCTATTTTAAGAATTTTAGACCACTCTTAATTGTCCTGGTGCTTGATCAGTTTCCATATTAAACAGGGAGAATGTCCACTAGTGATCACAGACGAAAAGTCCTCATTTTTCTCAAAGTGTAATTAAACTTAAATGAACGAGTTTTGTCACTTTTATATTGCTCTCATCCACTTTTCTATCACGTTTGCCCTTGGATGTGTTAATTTGGATTAAGAAAACACAGAAAGAAACAAAATCTTAAAGTTTCTGTATCATCCTCTGAGTGGTCATGACCATTACTAAAGAACACTGAGGGAAGAGACACGGATAATTAAAAATATCCTCTGAATTTGAAATTCTCATATCACTTCCGTACTATATTTTAGTAGGCACTAAACAGTAAGAGAGAACAGAGAACAGTAAGTTTGAGGCACACAATACAGTTAAAAACCAGTCTGCATCTGCTTGCCTGCTCTCAAAACAAATGATGACCCATATCGACTTCTAACCTTAGTGTCAAATAAACTATGAAAAAGCCAAATATCCAAGGACTGCATTTATACAAGAGACACAATGATGGTGTTCATAGTACATTTCATCTTAATATAAAAATGCATCCAACTTCTTTTTGATATGTTCAAAAGCATCTTTCCCCATATAGTCCATTCGTCCTTCCTCCCATTTTCTCCGCTCGTCTTCTGCACTTGGTTCTTCTGGTTTGAGGTTAATAGACAGCTCTGAAACAGCGTATGTGACCTCACTCTGTGGAAAGAACAGGGAGAAAACAGTCATTTGGTTGTCTTCACTTCTGGGCTGTCAGGTTAAACTTACACTGCTGTGCGCTATAGTCCTAATTTAAAATAAACAAATTAAGAATATTCAAGCATTCTTTCTTATTTTGACAATTTTCCCATACTTACTACTTCGGATAATGACTTCGTACATATCAAACATTTATTTTACTCATCGTAACTCAGAGCTTGGCACACTTGGCAACAAACACAACAAAAATGTCCCAAGCAGGGCCTGTCTGCAGTGGAATATCTACTGCAAAGTAGGTATTAGTCCCCTGAGACGGTATCTGTGCAAATTCTGTCTTCAACAGGCCACCACATGAACATAAGAATCTACAGGTTGTGGTGAAACACGTGACTATCTCCAATGAGATGAGCGTTACTTATCAAATATGAATCACATTATCCATACAAACTGACTCAGAACTAACACTGTTTATCTGACTGATGACTGATTTAGTTCATTTTGAATGACACTCCAAAACTCTGAATCCTGGGTCAAACTCAAGGCAGCCCAATTTCCCAGGTGTAACATAGTAATTAGTCAACCAACTAAAAGGACAACCTTGTCCCTTATGAGGACAAGGCCGGTAAAAGAGGGACATCCCAGTGGGAATAAGGCAGAAATGTAACAACAGCTACTGGACCAGCCACTGAAAGTCTGACTCCAAGAGGGTCAAAAGAGAATTACACAGATTTAGTGCAAGTGTATAAACATAGATTTATACAGCATACTTTTATACAGCTAAAAAGAGTACCAAGAAGGGACCCATATCCCAGTACTGGCAACAGTTAAGAAGTTGCACAAGTAAATTAGTCAAGAAACTACTGCTACATTGCATTGTAAATACTTGATCTTTGCCAAAATGTTGCTGGCAGCAAAGGCATGCACGCAATTATCAGCAAGAGCACAATGCAGAAAGCCACATGTACCAGCTTTGAGGTTTCTCGAAATGTTGGATGAAGCAGATGCTGTTCTGAAGATCTGTCAGGCTTGGAGAGAGGGATGTCAGGACTGTGGTGTTCAGCTTCACATACAAGCTGCTAAAATACAGAAATTGGTGTTTTATTACGATTTTTTTTACCATGAGAATTCATATAAAACAGAACAACTTCAGTCTTGGGGTAGGGGAAAGCAGTGGATGGACATCAAAATGGCATTCAGTCTAAGCTCCTGTGATAACTGATCTAGGATAAGTACTTCCAGAAGGCAGTTCATCCTATCCTAAAATAAGTTTATGAGTGCCTAATAATAATAAAGAAAAACCTATACTTAATTTGAAGAAGACAATCTCTTCAATCAGAAGCATCATTTGGTTATTTTGTTTGTTTGTTTCTTTGGTTTTTTGTTTTTTTTTTTAAAGAATTTTTAGTCCATCGACTTATTTTGTTACTGCAAACAATAATACACAACATACTTACTGGTGTGAAAATGAGTTCCTCAGGTGAACATGTTGTGGGGTGTGTTTCTTCTGTCCGCTCTGGAAGGGCAGGTGTTTGTAGTGAATTAGCCACAGGAAGACTGACCTTTTTCAGTGTAATTTCAACTCCACTGAATGTGTGCTAACAAAAAAGAACATCATCACTGCATAAAAACTGTCATCTTATTTACTGAGAACAACAGTCTCACTTCCTTATAGGGAAGGAATTAAAGGAATAACATTACAGGAATAAGAACTTAACAAAAAACCAAGTGTGCACCCCTATACGCAGAGCATCTTGCAGCTTAAGTTGCTGAAACTCAAGAGAACAGCCACCATCATCATGAGGTGAACCTAAAACATACTTCTATTTTCATGCTTCCTCAGCTGTAATACTTCCTTACACAGTTAAAGAGAAAAAATAAAGCATGTGGAAATACGAGATCAAAAAATTACCTTTCCTTTGCCTGCTGATTAATTTGTCATGAGATTTATAAGCCAAATTCCTCTCTAAGACTTCGATGGCAAATGTTTAACAGATCCTTTGGGCCAATGCAATTAGTTTAATGATGCTAACAACATTATATTAACACCTCATTAAGAAAATGGATTTACACATGGGTAAAGGTGATCCAAATTGTTTGTAAATTAAAACCATATCCTACTTTTTCTACTTATTACTTAGCATTGCAGGTCTCGAAGTCATCTATTCCTCAAAATGTACTTTATCCTATTCAGGAAAGAGACATATTCCTGCACTTGCTTTGAAGAAAAAAAGTGTAAAGAAAGTAGTAAAGGTTTTAAGATGTCTAATTAGATCAAAAAATTTCACTATATTTCAAGGGCCAATTTTATGGCCTGAATCAGATAAGCTGATTTAGCAGACAAAACAGCAGTTTATTTCATAGCATGATGATCACCTTCTCTGACCAAACTGCATCTTAATTTGCAGAATTTATATGGGTGAAATTTCCACACAAACTCTTCTTTAAGAGGAGGGATGAAGGGAATACCTGAAAACGTGATGATACTAAAAATCCTTCCTAAACTGTTAGACTCCTCGACTGCCATTATTAGCCTACTAGTCATCAATAGCATGGTGTTTTCTTGTTTGACTCATAACAAATACAGAACTTGCACAACTTTTGTTGCTGCAATTTCAGCAGATTCCCACTCACTGCTCAGTACTCACCTTCCATTCCTCAGATTCTGACTCTTCCATCTTTTGAGTTTTTTCTAGCAAAGGCAATATACTGGCACTGTAGATGTTCCACCAGAGGGCAAGAAATGACAGCTGATGCAAAGACTCAGACGTGGTGCCATCCTGCATAACTTTCCTTGTCTGAAGGTTATATTTGTAGTTCCAGGGCTTTACTGACCCCAAAAAGTGAACAACTTTGGCATCTCTACCAAAACTGTAGAAATTAAATATACAAATAAATATCTTACACACTGCTGAAGAAACACGCTTGCTCTCACTGGTGAGAGATTTTGACATTTTGATACAGTGACATGTTCAGCAGGAAAATGTATTACAACATACTCATATCTCATTAGTTTAAGCTACTACATCTAGAAAAACAGAAAATACAGAAAATGAAAGGCCACATTGTCATTCCCTTCGAAATGCCAATTCTTGAAAAAAGTTCATGAAGCAAAATGAAAGGCTTGTGCAGTCCCATTTCTTGCTCCCTGTACACTGTATTCATAAACCAATAAATGCACTTCAAACATCTGACCAACAAAGTCAGTTATTGCCATTCCAGTACTTAAAATGACTAATAAATACATCACTGTAAGCTAACCTTCCACTAAAAGTGTTCTGGATGAGTAAATTCATGATACACTAAATCTTTAAAACAACCTGCCTCCCACTAAGAAAATTTCTTCTGGATGAAGTGTTTGAAGCCATAATTTTTTCAGTATTTTATTGCAAAGAACAACCTTGAATTTACAGAAGCTTCAGCATATGAAACAGTTCAGCAAACCAAACATTGCTAAGTCAACTCTAATTTTTGCACTCAGCTCTGGGTTTCTGCATCTGTCCAGTTAGGGATTCCAATTACATTTAAACTTCCCATTGCATGATTTTTATACAGTAGGCCATTTTTTCAGTATTGTAAAATCTAAGCAACAGAATATGCTATTATTCTCTTTCATAAAAAAAAAGAAAAAAAAAAGAAAAAATCCACCTATTTGTAACCTACAGAAGACTAGAAAAAAAATTAGTCATAAGTGTTTCTACTTACTGATTGAAAGCAGGGACGTAGGTGTATACAGCATTGCTGCTCAAGTTATAGATGAAAGGTAAGTGTTTGTCAATATCTGTTGTTGCCCAATTACTGAAGAAACTATTCAACAGGCCTTGATCACCCCCTGAAGAATAAAATTATAAAACAACATATCTCTGTTTGCATACACTGAAATTTACTTGAGAATTTCATGCCAATGATTTCATGGAACAACTTGAACGGGATGATACAGCCATACAAGCTGGTCCAATCCTGCACAGTTTCAGTGTAATGGGGAAGCTATTGAAGCACAAAGGCATGGGAGTAGGAAGGAGGGTTGACTTTTCTCAGAGCAAAAGAGCAAACACTGGCTCTTTCTCTCCCTCTCTGTTAAATGAGCCAGGAAAATGAACATTAATTAAAATTAGCAAGATGCAGAAGCAATGTTTCTTCACACTATGCTTGTCTGGGAAGCACAGCTCACAATAAGTCAACATGTATTAAATACTTCAAGAAAGGCAAGAACCTCCATCTGAAATTTTTGTGGGACATTTCTAAACACCCAGAGAACCTTTTCCTCCTCATGCTCCACTGTAGAGCATGGAAGCTGTGCAGAACTTGCTGACCAAGAGCAAATCTAGTTTCTTGCACATCACATCTAGGCCTTGGCCCTTACCATCAAAGCTGCCATGTTCTTCTGCAAACTGCAGCAGAAGGTTGTAGGTTTTCAAAGATGGTCGGAACACAAACACGCCGCTGTTGAAGCAGTCAGGCCAGCCAGAATCAGGAGCTGCTGAAAACTCTTCTCGATCAAACAGTTCATCAACGTTGCATAAAACCTTGGAGGTAGCAGGATGAGAAAAATTATTATAGCGAATGTTTTTCTAGAACATGTGAGTAGCTAAGCACTCAATTTGGTAGTTTGGACAAATTTACAGCCTGTAAAGCAAAAAAGCAGAGGCAATGCAAGACCTGCTAATGGTCAAAATCTCTATTTCGTATAAGTCATGATGGTGATATTTATGGTTTTCCATTATTTCTCTGTCAAAAAGTACAAGCCAAATGAAATTACATTTGTAAGCTTCAGACCTGATCAGCAGGTTCCTTTAAATTTTAAACCCTACCAAGAAAACATAGATTATCTCCTTGTTTCTCAGCTCAAATTTCCAGACCTACAACAAAATCCATTATTCTCAGGAACTGCAATGGACCTCAGGAAAAGCCGTGAATCCAAATGAATCCCAATAATTTGAGTTAGCAATAGCCTGACTACAGAAGTAGCAGAAATAAATCATCTGTTCTTACTGGTTTTCAAATGCAAATTGAGCTCTGAGGTTTGCCTTTAAAAGAAAGAAAAAAAAAAGAAAGAAAAAAAGAGAGAGAAAAAAACTTTACAGGGAGATATGGAAATTATCAAACAAATTAAGGCCCAAATGACTTTTCTAGCTGGTGGACAGTTCTGCAATCACCAAAAGTCAGGGCCCATCCATAATGGCTGTCAAAAGAGCTACCACAAAGAGTAAGAGAATAAATCATCTTACTGGGAAGATCATTATTTCATTGTTGGTGGTTCTTTTTTTTTTCTTTTCCCAGTAAGTTATTTGCCTTCCTCCTTTTGTACAATTTAAAGCAGGAAATCACAGGCTTGCCATCTTACCCCCAAGGATTATCAATTTTCTTTCCAAATTAGATATAACTCTATTAAATAGCAAATGGTTCCAAAATAAACTACCTAAGTGCAAGGAGAAAATGACATGATTCTCTTTGCAAAAATTATGGCCATTTTTTACATTGGTATCTCTCTATCTACACGCATACGTACACACACACACACATACACACGTATATGCGTGTGTGTGATTTTTTCCATTTTTAAACCTGGTCTGCTCTCCTTATCAGCGTAAGTGCCCAATAAGACACAAGTCCATAAGAGATCTCCTTTAAGCATCTGGCCAAAGCCAGGTTGCATACAGAACGCTTGCAGTACCTTTTGAGGCCAGAGGCTACTTGCAAGACTAGCTTAGTTTTCACGCAGACAGCAAAACTCCGAGCACTGCCAAAACAGGCAGCTGGAGCTTTCTTGTCTTCATGACCCCAAGCGAATCTGGTCACTTCATATGCCTCTATATGTCAATGTAGAGGCATGACAACAGGCTGTCAGACCAGGAGCCCCATCCCACGCTCTGAGTGGCTCTACAAGACACACACAGACAGCACCACGGCCCCTGCTCCACTCACCAACGTGTCAGCATCCATGAAGACGCATTTGCTATACTGGGTGAGAGTCCAGCAGTGAAGCTTAGTGAAGGTGACACCCAGCTCCGGCCTCTGCACCAGAGCCAGACGGACCGAGTCAGCGCTGTCAAGAGCTCCCACCTCGATCACCTCGTGGAAAACGCTGCGCAGCACAGACCTACCAGGGCAAGCAGGGCAGAGACACAGGAACACAGAGGGTCATCGGGGCTCTCATGGCATGAGAATAGTGACATACAGCACACATTTACTGTAGCAATAGCAAAGATTAGGCAGATTGGCTGGAAAGAGAAATCAGAGGTACAGAGGTTTGTACAGAGTCTTGTCAGTGATAACTATTAGGACATAATAACCTCTCATTACGGGCACTTGCAGATCTCAGAAGTGACAGGTGCTTCATGGAGGAGAAACCAAACGTTACTTAGCCTCCTAGGGAAATATCAGCAGGAATTAAAGCTGCTTTCATCTTGTACAATTATCCCTGGAGACGAGCAATACACTGTGTTCCCTGTGCACTGTACAGGACTGTTACTGCCTGCACTGTCAGAACTGTTACTTGCAGTCATTACGTCTCAATGAATAAAACTGCAAAATTACACCTTTTAGAAATAGACAATATGCACTTTATTGCTCCCCTAGATTCTCCCAAATCAGACTTTTACGTGAGATATCTTCTTCCATGCATACTTTCCATGCTAATTTTACAGGTGATATCAAAGTGGGGCATTTTCATTCACGGCACAAGAAAAAAAAAAGTTTGCCATATAAATACAGAAAAATAGAAGTCTGCTCCAATTATCTGTATTTACACATGATGAATTACCAGAATCATTAGATTTTCTTTGTTAGGTTTCAGATACTTGGGAAGAGCAGGAACAGATTTTCAGGAGCACAGTTAGGGAAGCATCTAGGATATAATCCTTGGTCAAAAGCAGAAAAATACTGTAACACACAGACATGAAAAAGTAATGGCTTTAAGAGAAGTATGCAGCCAGGTCTTAAATATATTTCCACCAGTATTACAGATGGAAAACTGTATTGTTCTGACAAAATCTGTATTTTAAAAACCTTGAACAGTAGACTCCTCTACCAAGAGCACAGCACAAAAGGAAAATGTTTCTTTAGCTGGTTTTGCTACACATAATTTCACGTGGTGTAAGAAAACATCAAGAGCTTGCAGGCTTCCCACACCAGTGCAGAACCAAGAGCTCGGGTAGCTGTGCGGGGCATGTTCCTCCAAACAAGCACCAGGATCCTCCGCATAACGGGGTCCGAGTTCGACCTATCTAATGAGACTTCTGCACACAGACACCACAGTGCCTGCAGAATGACTGTCCATGTTAGAAAAAGACTTTAAAAAGGGCAAAAAAAATGCTTTGTGATACCTGTGCAATATTTCACGACAATCAGTCACCTGAGCACTTAAGGCTTTTAGATGGCTCTTATGTCTCAGGTTGCAAGTTTCTTACTCTTTCTAATGGTGACACATGGAAGAAAATAAAAACCTACTTGGTGCCCTTATTTTGGCTCAAAAGCAAGAAGCTAAATCCATAGATCCCAAATTTTCAACTGATGTTCCCAACTGATGGCTTGAAATTGAAAGCAAGCTCAGCTTCTGGGAGTGAAAACCAAGCCTGCGACCTTACTGGTAGATGGTATTTGGGATCCCAACCAGATACTGCTATCCAAGAGGGAATTTGTTGCCATATTTCTGTGAAATCTGACAGAAGTCCATTAAAATCCTTCATGACACTGTTCATTTTTTTCCATATTATCAGGAAGACATGAATTCTTACCTCATGCCACTGGAAACCTCTGGTGTAATCAGCACGACCAATTTTCTAGATGTCCTATGGTTCCTCAAGGACTGGCCAAGAACCAAAGCTCCTTGGCAATAAACATCATCGGTAGCGAGGGTCACAAAGGCTTGATCTGTTACTGAGAGGAAACATTCAGAAGAGTCACTTTACAGATCTACCACAAGCTCTTCTGGCAGCCTCTTACTATCTCAGTCCTCCAGCTAACCAACAGGCTACAGCTTGTAACAATCTGCAGTTTCTCCGATAAGCTCTTTTCTTTCCTAACCTCCCCCAGAAGACAAACCTGAAAAGAAAATCCAATGAGCACATTTGCAGAATGTGCACTGCTTAGTTTTGTTAGTTAGTTTTTATTGGCCTGACTTTCATAATACCAGATACCAAGTTTTTAGACTATTCTTAAACAAAGAATCCCTTGAGTCTTAGAGCCTAATTAGAGTGTCAAATCATAACAGCAGTCCTGTAAATATTTGGATTTTACATTTAACTAACAACTAGACAAAATTTCCTTGATTCGACAGTTCTGAAAGTGAGAAAAACAGTGGATGTTGTGTCAGCCAGAAATGTCCATCGTCCCATGACCCGAGTGACTCAACCAACTGGGCACAGCTCCTTGTTACACCCTTTCTCGCTCTGGAGTGAAAGAAACTGCCTGAGCGAGCGGCTCCTTACTGACACACTCAGAGAAATACTGCTGGGGGAGGAACTCCTGCTAGAGGGCAAACACCTCTGCCCCAAGCACCTCCAAGGAAAGGGCACCACTCCCTGGACTCAAGAAGCATGGGGAAAAAAAGGCTGTGGCAGCAATGGGAGCAACCAACAGCCCTGGGCAGTAACACACATTTTATATTTTGTATAGGTAACAGGCCTGTGTCACCAGGAACCACTTCTTCAAGTCTGTCCCTAACAGACCCACCCTCATTGTTTTGTCTTCTAAAGACTTAGAACTCTAGCGAGCGGGATGGTGTGTTTTACATGCAGGAAAGCAACGCTACAAAATTAACCAAGTTGGCTGAACCAGACAGACAAGGGGAATTCTGCCGAGCCCTACAGCACATAATGCAGCTGTAGTGAACACTTGCTTTGAACTATTGGTTTAAAACCACCATCATATTATTACGGCGTTAAATTATATATATATATATCAATCTCCTTGCCTCATGGTTTCCAGGGTGTATGAGAGCTGCTGAGAAAGAATCTCACTGAGCTAGTTAGTTGCACAGAGCCCAGCAAATGCCCTCACAGCTGCCAAAACTTGGCAGCGCAGCCCTCCGGACTACCAGCAAGGCAGGGCACCAAGGGCGGCTACCGGCTCTCAGATACCCAGTATTTTTGTAACTTTCTTGCCCT
>JAUBOD010000140.1:1375190-1389190 GCA_032353885.1 Nothura maculosa
TTTTCTCCATACAGTTTTAATATTTGAAGGGTCATTTTTGCAAAGTACTTGAGAGAAAAAAAATCACCTTGGTTAGTAAGTACTAACCCTACTTACTAACAAAGCAACACAAATAAATAAATAAAAAGGCATTTCTTAGAAATAAAAGTTCTGGCAATGAGAAGTTTGCATTGCATGCTCCAAACTCAGGTGTCCGGCAGTAAGCTGATTGTCCTCAACAAAACAATAATAGCAACACTATTGCATTATTGCAGTGGTGGGACATACTTCCCTTCCGCACAAGGAATCCCTCTCCACACGGTGGGGGGCATTTCCACACTCTCCATACAAACCGGCTCCCACACATACTGTCGGGACCGAGGTGCCACCAACCCTGCCCGCACAAACGCGCCGGCGCCCCGGGAAGCTCCCGGGAATCGCGCCCAAGCGCTGCACCCTGCAGCCGCCCCGTTGCTCAACGCTGTGACCGTCGCAGCTGGCACGTGAAGGGCACTCCCTGGCGAGCGACGGCAGCCCTAAATTGACCATAACGCCGTTTTTCTTTCCTAACATGGAAGCGGCGCCGGGGCAGCGCTGCCGCCCGAGCAAAGCGGTGCCGGGCGGGGCTGCGCGCGGGCGGCAGCGCTCGCGCCACGGGGAGAAGGGGAAAAGGCAGCAGGGAAGGCGCCGCGTCCCCGCCCAGGACCCGACCCGGGGCTCGACGCTGTTCCCCGGTCCCCTCTCTGCCACCGCCGGCCTCCGCTCACCTGTGGCGCGGGCGAGGAGCGCGAGGAGCGGCAGCAGGAGCAGGAGCGCGCGACCCGCCATAGCCGTGCCCGTGCCCGCCGCTCCGTCCGTCCTGCTGGGGGCGGCCCCGGGCCCTGCCTGCCCGCCTCCCGCCGCCACCGCCCCGGGCGGGGCCGGCGCCGCCAGCCCTGCCCGCGCGCGGGAAGGGCCCGCGGCCGCCCCGCGGCCACACGCGGGGACAGCGGCGACACGCGGGGACAGACAGGGAGAGGGGGCGACACGCGGGGACAGACGGGGAGAGGGGGCGACGCGCGGGGACAGGCAGCGACACCTGAGGGACAGTGGGGACAGCCCAGGACACGCAGGGACAGTGGGGACAGCCCAGGACACGCAGGGACAGTGGGGACAGCCAGGGACAGGGGGCAACATGTGGGCACACGTGGGGGGATACCCGGGACAGGCAGCGACACGCGGGGACACGCAGGGACAGCGGTGACACGCCGAGACAGGGCGCGACCCACAAGGAGACGGGCAGTGACACGCAGGGCCAGAGGGGGACACGTGGGGACAGCAAGGACAGGTGGCAACACGTGGGGATATGTGACACACGGGGACAGCGGTGAAACGCGGGGACACGTGATGACACGCGAGGACAGGGGGACACGCGGGGAAACATGGTGACACGTGAGGACAGCAAGGACAGGTGGTGGGTGCTCTGGAAGCTGCCTAAAGTTTCGTTGCCTCTCCCTAACCAGAGGTGTCCGGACGTTGGCTCTGGCACCTTGCTGCCTGCAAAGGGAAGTCCCTGAGTCACTGCTGCTGTTCTATAAAGCCACAGCAATGATTATTCCTCCTTTGCAGCTCAGGGCCAAATTATTATCAGGCCTAACCTTTGGCAATGCAGAGTTTTATTATGGCAGTAAAATTAATGTCCTAAAACTATCCCACGTTTTAAGTAAAGGGAAATGTTTTTCCTTTAAAATACCTGAGTTTTGCGGGAGTAGTACAGTAGAGCCCAGTGATCACAGTAGGCAGTTGGCTCTGAACAGCATTAGGTGGCTTTCCTAGACATTGATGCCCATAGGACCAGCATTAAGCTGTTGTTAGAAGCATCTCTTTTTTTTCTTTTTTTTTCCCTCTGGACTCCAAGGCCAGACAAGATTAAATATTTGCACACGTATTGTGTAGCCCAACAGTACATATCTATTCATTACCATTACCTTTTCATTCACAGGAAATTATGAACATCGCTCAAAGGATTCCTTTAACCCATATTTATAATGGCTGCTAGTCATCATCCAAGGAGTTGCTATGTTGACAAAATGAAAATAATTTATTCTCCCGAAGTGCCATGCACTTCTTTATTTTACCACTTTCTAGCATCCACTCATTTTCCAGGATGACAGAACTACCAAGAAAAGCCTAGATACCCAATGGCATGACAATGCCAAGTGAGGGCCTCTGCAGCTTCCTGCTTCCAGAGTTGGTCATTGTCAAAGGCATCTTCAGGGAAAGTGAAAGCAATGTCCTCTTAAAGCAGGCAGGAGATAATTGCCTTATCTTCATTGCCACACTTCATCTCTTGCTGTTTCCTAGTGGCTTCTGGTTGGATTGATCCTTGAGACACCATCATAGCTTGTGAGCGCTAGCTGCTATATGGCTAATAAAATGTCTGCATTGTGAATATCAAATCTATTTTTTGTCTTATTTTTTTACTAATAATTTTCTGACCTGAAGATTTCACTGACAATGAGTTTCACTATTTACAGTAACTACCTCTTCTAGGTCTGGAATCTTGATTAACCGCCACACATGCAGTTTGTCATTTCATATATAAAGCTAGCTTATCTAAAAATAAGAATAATTTAGTATATGTAGTATATTTATTAGTAATAGCATTTCAGGTAGTTATCTGACTATGTGAATAATACTCTCTGAGATCTACTTCTTCCAATAGTATCAGTCTGCTCTACTTGACTTCCACTGGTTATTCCAGCACTGATTTCTCTATCCCCTACCTCTAGCCTTTACAAACAGCTCAGACAGGTTGCTTGATCTGAAGATGCCTTGGAAGGAAAGATGTCTTGCAAGGAAGACAGATTATCTTATTTTTAAAGAACAACATCTTTGAGACGTGAAAAATTGTATATGACTTGGCCCTATAAAAAGTACAATTTAAACTACGGTTATACAAGTACAATAGAAGGTGGAAGTTGTAAACCTGGAAGAAACTATCCAGACTTCAACAAACTGAAAAGATGTGAGCAGCTTGAGGAAATCTGTAAATATAAATGCTCCTTTCCTCTGTTTCCTCCTATTACTCTTCTTAAGTAAGATTCTTGTAAATGTTTCATTCCTCTGCTCAGTATAACATCTTGGTCCTTTTGCTTTTGAGCGCTCAGTTTTTCTGGAAAAAAAATGTAACTAATCAGATACGATGAATTTGTGTGTGTGTGTGGCAGGTAACCTTTCTGCTCTGCTTGTTACCCAAGGACACCTTTTGGGGAAAGAGTGCCACAACCACTAGTTAGAGAAGCAGGTGGGCAAGATGGAAGGGAAGGGAAGGGAAGGGGAGGGGAGGAGAATGGAAGGGGGCGGAGAATGGAAGGGGGAGGAGAATGGAAGGGGGAGGGAAGGAAGGAAAGGGAAGGAAGGAAAGGGAAGGAAGGAAAGGGAAGGAAGGAAAGGGAAGGAAGGAAGGAGAGAGAGAAAGAGAGAAAAAGAGAAGGAAGGGAGAGAGAAAGAAAGAGAAAGAAAGAAAGAGAAAGAGAGAAAGAAAAAGAAATTGTTCAATGGTAAAAATACTTTCAGGCTTACATGTTACTGTGACAAAATTGGTAGCAGTATGGAAGGGGAAATAACCCTGGAAGTTACTTTGCCTTTTTTTGCAGTTCACCTTTGGCAATACACACTACTGTTGATTTATGTTGTTGTTTTGGGGAGATTTTTTTATTTCTTTTGTATTTTAAGAAGGAAATATAAAACTTGCTGTAACATAGTTAACCTTAATGTATCCTTGGTTAAAGATTATAAAACTGCATCCAACATCAGTATTATTTCCAGTCTGAGAGTACACACAGACTCCACTCTGAGAGTATCTGCAAAACCAAACCTCATGATCTCCTATGTTGCTTTTCCTGTCTCCTGTGTGTGCAGTATTTTCAGATGGCTTCTGTTTTGCCAGGTAAGAGACATTAACACACTGCAGCTTGAAGGTCTCTTCTTCCTAAGAAAATGATTTGTACAGTAGTACAGTAGAGCTAGATAACAAAGATCTTACAGGGAAAGGGTTCAGCAGCAAGTACGTATGTACCAAACAACCTCTGCAAAGGCCAGCTGTGCTTTTACTGCATGTCCTGCAGCTATAAACTATTCAAAAATCTTTCTATGACCAAAACTTGTTATTGTTATTGTTGTTGTTTTCCCCACAAATTTTATATGACTTTATAATTTGTTCTTTGCATATTCATCTACACTTGAATAGTTGATGAGGAAAAAAGCCTTCATATAATAGGAATGTTATTCAAGAGTTTAATTTCATAAAAGTATATACAGTTTATTGGCTAATGAAATAATCTGTTATATAAAGAAAACCAATTCTTTCTTGCAATATTATTTTAATGGAAGCAATATTTTGTTCCCTAGATAACTGCTTCAAAGAAATAGGCATCAGCTACAGCCCTTAACATGTTCTTTCTACATCATGTGAAATACCAGCTCATTTTCTGTATACATCAGTAGAATGTAGAAAGGGTATTGAACAATTTTAGTAGTGATACACAGGCTATTTAATCTTATTAATCTGAATATCTGTAAGTATAGATACTCACTTCTAATTCTAACTGTCTTTTCTTAAACCTTTAATCTTGAGGAACCAACTACTCTTTCTGCTGCTATAGCTTTCTGAGCAAGCTATTCTTTACTGTTCCTCTCATCTTCTCTTAGGTGTTCTCTTCTATAACACTTGCAACTATAACCATTTTCTCTTAAAACTGATGTCTTTTCCTTCCACACCAGTATAACTGGAAATAGTAGCCTTTTATTATGAGTAGATACTAATACCTACTCATCATGTAGAGGGTTGAATTTTAAGTAAGCAGTGGCTTTCTTAATATATATTAACAGTTCATCTAAAAGATCTAGTGATGCTAGAGAGGTTTCTTTGCTATGGTATTTTTAGGCTAGGTGTATTAAATATTTTTTATTATTATTTTGTATATTTGAAACTCCTTTTCTGGAGGAACAAGTGTCTTTTTTATAGTTACTGTGATGTGTTAAAACTTGAATCTCAGCAATTCAACTACATGAAACCTCTGTTTCCTCCTATATATGTTTCACTATTAATCTTTATTTAAAAATTTTTAAGTTTCCTGTGTTTTAATGTACATATTTATTTGGCTTAAATCTCTACTTCTGGCAAAGTGAACTTCACAGTAATGAAATGTGTGGTACTTCTGAAAAACTAGTGATGTTCAATATTTTTTTACTTGTAAGAACAAAGTAACTTCATTTTAAGATGATAACTTACTTAATGATACTTTTGTTTGTTCTTTTCTCCAATGTTAAATTCTGTTTGTTTCCACTCTTTAAATAGAGAAGAATGAAGGAGAAAAACTGACTAAACACACCCTTAAGAAGGTAAATGCTACACTGAGTTTCTGCTATTTGTTCAAGAAGCATAATCCTTCTGAAACTAAGTTAATATGATTGGCATATACTAGGGATGTTTTATTCTATAGAACAGGAACAAGTGAGCATATATTTAGTCATTTAGGTACTGTTGTCTTTTCCTGTATTATCTGAACGTATCCTATTTAACATTTCTGTTTGTTTTATTTATTTATTTATTTATTTATTTATTTTGCTCCTAAGGAAAAATAACTCATTTTTGCAACCTATTATGTCCACATGAAACAAAAGCAAGTTAAATGGCTTTTCTTTTTTAGCCACAGTGTGATGATTGTTATATTCCCAATATAGATGTTGCCTAAGCGCTAAAATATGTGAAAGTTTTCTCTTTCATACAAGCTTGAATGTGCGTGCCTCATTGTTCTGAAATCAAGCTTCCCAGACGTTTCTTTCCTGTAAAAACTGAGTGAAGTGGTCATACATCCCATGCAGTGGCACCCCCTTCCTTTCCTTGCCATGGGAATTGAGCTCTGAGCAATCCCTGCTTCCAGCTCATGCTTTGCTTCGTGCCTTCCCAGTGATCCTGCAGAAACCAGCTGCAGCGTGTGCCACAGTGACCTGCACCACAGGCACGAATCACACCACTTGCCTTGAAGATGAGTTAGTCCAGTGCAGAATTTCATGAACTATGACCATCATAATTCAGGAATTTCCATGGTTGAGCCAATGAGACAATCTTGGGTTATGTGCTTCGCTAGAGGCCTAGGTTAGAACAGAAGAGAAAAAGCTAAGTTTTCATGAAAACTGCTTTTTCTTCCGTGGATTGATGTCTTCTACATCTCCACCTCTGTTATACAGCACAGATTACATAACTGGCACATTCCATAAAGACAATAAGGGTGTAGCTGAATTCTTGAGAGAGGTTAGCAGATCTCACAAACAGGGTATAAATTTAGCAGCCATTTGTGAAGGCATTTTGTTGTTAATCATTTTTGTGTATGCATGCTAGATGCATCACATTAGGGCAAAATCTTTTGAGCTATGCTCATATAATAAAAATATCTCTGTATTTGTCTTTTAAATCTCCACGTAGGAATCCTTCATTAAGATGTTATGGAAAATGCTTCTGGCAACTTCACTGGTCTACAGTCCTTGGCAAGCATGAGTTATTGGAGTTGTGTGTAATAGAATAAAAGCTGTAGATATTCCAGGATGCATGCTATACCTTGTACTGTTTGTTGTCACACTTAGTTTTAAAGCTTTTGAATTTTTTTTGCCTACTGCATCAGGTCCAGCAATAGTTGAAGGACAGTGGTCTCAGACTTTGCATAGTCTGGCTATGATCTCAATGACCCAAAGAAGCTCAAGTCTCTATGTCATGACACTTGTGGTATGGGATGGAGGCTGTTCAAGCTTGAAAAGACATTGCTGTAAAGATAAATAAAAATCTTCGCATCAGAAACCTTACAACATTTCCAGTATGGGAGTACTCAAGATTAATTTATATCACTACAGAGTAATAACAGTACTACTTAATGTTAACTATAGCACAAGGAGAATTCAGGCCTTCAGTTTCTCATTAACATTTGGGATCTCTTCTCCTGGGAACAAAATGGTCATTATGCTACCAGCTCATCTGAACATGCTACAGGCCTCTTTCCACCTTCCTCCCCCAGCTTCACAGCCTGAACCGTAAGATAATTCTTTGGTCTGACACACACAGTTTTCAGTGTCCTTCTTTAAAGGAATGATGTTTGGGTCTGACCCTCAGAGGTGCATAAATGATCTCCTTTCACATGCAGGAGAATTAAAATCATAGGTAGTCATGAATGATCTTAGGAACAAGTGAATACAAATGGACAAGTGTCCTAACCATGGGGCAAATAGGAAGGTAGGTGAGCAACCATTTCCCTTTCAAAATCCTTGCTTAATTTCAGCAATGGAACAGATTTCCTGATTTAGGCTCTTTCCTGTAGTTTGTTTCCCCATATCTAAGAGCAGATGAGCCTTTGTTGTGCTCAATGCTGCCCTTTTCTAGCTCACAAGGCTCCCTGCTCAGTCCATGCAGGTTTTTTTTTTTTTTCCCTTGGAATCACCATGCTGAAATGTTTGATTGTACTCCTGTACTCCATGCTGGGGCGCAAAGTTCATTTGCTGAGTTTAGCTCCCAAGAGTTGAATGTTGCAATCCTTCTCTTGCAGCATCCAGTGCAGCACCGGTGCAGCGCAGGAGAGCAAAATGTAACTGTCCAACTGGAGGAAACCAGGAATTTGAGAAGCTCCTGACACTAATGACATAGTCCAGTTGAGAGAAAATCAAAAGTTTAAATGACTCCCTATCAATTTACAGTGAGTGATAACATACTTCACAAGCTAATCAACTGACTCAACCTTGGATTTATTTATTTTAAGCTGATAATTTAAAGCCAGTGGAAGGAAGGAAGTTGGATTTTTTTTCTGATGCGCACTAAGCTGGAAAGAATTTTTCCCCCAGTTCTCTGTTCTTTCCAATTCTCTGATCTGTTGTTTCCAGACATTTCTACTTCCTCAGTGAAAGAAAAAAAAAAAAAAAAGAAAACCAGAAATGCACTCGATAACCCTAAATAATTCAAATCCTGTTATGAAATTTCCTTTTCTTGAAGGGCATGATATGAACAACCATTTACTTCTTTCCTATGTAATTTTGTTTTTTAAAAATTTACTTATTTTCTTTGTAATCTTATTAATATTGCTAGTATCTTTAGGGGCAAGTCTGCACTATAATTCTGAGCAAGTAAAATTACAAGGCTGCATTCTTTTCTTCTAGTATTTTTCTCATTATTTTGAAGAAAAAATAGAGATTTTATTTCTGCAGTTTACTAAAATAAACCTGTAATAGTCCTGATTAATTTATTTTTGTCTTAGTAAAAGATGTATAGTATGTATATACATAGTATGTATGTGAAATACAAATCACAGAGCTGCAACAACCACTTTTCCTGTCTGCGTAGTGTAGGAAATGTCATTATGTCAAATAGTGCAGTATTTTCCATTTGAAAACAAAATCTAAGCTCATAAAACAGACTAGCATAACTGTACTTGTCCTGGAAACACTCTCTGTGAATAACTTCTCCATGGATTTTAAAAAAATGAGGAAAGCAAGTGCCAGTTGACAAAAATATCTTGTACATTTGATATTTCCACATTCATTCTTTATTGTCATTGATTTTTACACTTCTTTATTTTTCTCTAGATATCTAGAGTGCTGTCAATCAAAAACAATAAACAAATGAGAGGAAATCATCCTTTCTCCTTTTTTTTTTCCCTGTGACAGGGGTCATACAGGCTGGAGGAGAAGGAAAGATGGGGAGAGGAGGAAGAGAAGAGAAGGATTGGAGTGAGGTCTCAGTTGTCCTGATAGGGCCAGATTTTCACATCTGGCTCTTGTGATTGCCAGTTTCAATATCTGAAAGCTATTACTGCTTGCTTTTCACATTATTGCTGCATCTTTTTTCACTGAATATTGTCCTGTTTTGTTGCCTTATTTCCTATTTTTGCATCTGGGGAGTTGGAAAGGCCAGTTTGCTGAGAGCTCTAACCAGGGGCAAGCAAAGAAATTCACCATGTCCTTACTTTCAAGCACCCACTGCTATTCTAGTAGCATGGAGGAACCTACATTGAGATAAGACTCACATGCAGACCATTCCCTCCACTCCATGTAAAGTGATTTTTGTGATTAGGAAACCACGAGTCCTTGAGCTGACAGAGCTTTGCATTATTTCAGAGAGTAGGGAAGAGCCAATAAATTCATGAGTACATTTTTAAAAAACCCTTTTCAATAAATCATGATGACTCCTGAGAGTAAGATCATCTATTTTGGATGAGTGGTGAGAACTTATTAAGGTGAGTAACGGCCCAGATACTAGTGGAATTTATGTTTGGACATACAAATAGTCTGTAAAATCCTATGTGTGTGTTTAAGTTTCTGGGGGAAGCTGAGGTCGAGACTTGGAGGAAGTCCATCTACACTAAAACCACACAGTGGTATCTGACGTGGGGGAAGGATCAAAGGAATATATCAATCAAATCCTTGCATCACTACTGTCTGTACAGCAAGTCACAGCTCATGCAAAAGCAGGCCTACCCTAACGATTAATATAGTTCATGGTGCCTTGGTTCCAGTTTCAATGTGGCTGCCAGTGTCAGCCTTCAGCATTTTAAAACCAGTTAAGAAAGAGGAACTCATTGTATTGAAATGCTTTGATCAAATCGCAGAGGAAAGGTAAAGTTTATGGAATTATCTAGGACATTTTTATTAGATGTACTTACTATAAATTATCCCCTTTTCCAGTTGACTTCATAGATACGTCAGATGGAATCTTTTTAGAGGTATAAATTTCTAAAAAGTTCTAACTTTTCTCTCTCTGCTTACTACCAAGAATTACTTGCCTGCTGACTTTTGTCTTGTGAGTCACAAATACACACTTGCCTCCTCATTCCCATCCCTCCAGATGCACCTTGCTAGCATGGGTTCTTATATGAAACTGCTGTGTAACGGTGCAGCGGAAGCACCTGTGAGCTGTGTGTTGGATGAACTTTAGCAGAAAAGCAAAGAAAGCCGCGCTTAACCCTAGTGAATATTCTTCGAATTACTGAACTATGTGGGATCATCTCTCCTTTTAAGATTAAAAGACACTTGTCAAAACTGACACCACCGGAAAACCAGGTGTTCATAACATCTTATTTCTTTGATATTAAAAAAACAAAACAAACAAAACAGGAACATAAAACTTTG
This sequence comes from Nothura maculosa, assembly GCA_032353885.1. NCBI lineage: Eukaryota > Metazoa > Chordata > Aves > Tinamiformes > Tinamidae > Nothura > Nothura maculosa. Next base: position 1,385,319 of record JAUBOD010000140.1, read on the forward strand.
ATGTCTAGAGATTTTGCTTCACACAAAAGAGACATCAAGTATCATTCTAAATCAGCTCCTCTCCAGGATAGATGGCCTGCTCCTCTTTCGTGTTACAGGAGGCAGCACTGAGATGATAAAGGTGCAAGTGCAGCACTTCCTTGCTGTCTTCACCTTTCCTGAAATGTATTCCTGACCAAAATATTCTTCTCTGCTGCATTTGCCTCAAAGTTTACTTTTAAATCTGACTAATGAGAAGGAAAATAAAGCCTTGCTTATCTATTTGTCTTATAGGAATGAACCTTAAGCTTCAAAAGAATACTGGGCAGGAGAGAAGGCAGCAGGCATGTGAAATAGCAGAAAAACATGCATCAGAGTCGACAAGTTCTGTTCTGTCCCAATGCTTTTGCAGTGAACTTTTTAATTCTACACAATGGGATTTAAAGAAAACATCAGCTCAGCACATCAATTCTGCTGTTTTATTGTCAGGCTCAAATGAGTAACTTGGCAAGAGCTGAATGTCTTGTTTGTGCTGTTCTTGCCCATGCCTCTGCATTGCTACTTACAAATCATACTTTATGTAACTTTAAATCAAACTCTTGAAGATGCTCACATAACTAGCAGCATTCATTCTAGAAAATGTTTAGGGTATGTTTAGAAAACTAACAGTATTGTAGCCTGTGTTTCCTCACTTAGCATATTCTCAGTTCCTGTGAGATTCCAGGTATATTTAATTACCACAGTAAATCACAGCGTAACATATATTGCCTTTTTCCATGTTAGCAAGATTTCTGCAGTGAGTCTGCTTAATAATGATATCAAAGCATTTTATTGGTATAAAAATTATAACTTGTACACAGAAATATAAAAATTATGGCCTATACACACAACTGATCTGATATGCAAATTTGTTATGCAGCTAATAATGCTTAGGATCAGAAAAAAACAGAAGTTTAAGATTACATTCTTGTTCGAATGCTCTGGCTTACCATACGGGAAGGTGAAAACCAGCATTTGTTCAGTGTTAGGCAAACTCATCTGGCTTGTTTTACACAGCAGCAGTACCTATGGGTGGAGCTGTTTAAGAGCTAAAACACAGCCTCAGTTAAGAACTGAAGTGCAGAAGAAAATAATTAACAACACATCCTCGGAGAGTATATTCTTTCAGAGGCTGAAGCAGGACATTATTTTTTCAAGGACAGGCAGATGTGTTTGTGTATGAATATGCATGTGAGCTGTGAAACACCATGTCTCCATGTCTGCTTTCAAGGGAAAAAAAAACACACACACAAAACCCACATTCATTTGTGTAGCTGTTCCATAATTTGGGGAAGGTCTCTGAAATGGCTGGTCTTGCAGGAGAAGTCAAAGGACTGAAATCAGAGGACTGAAATCTGCTCTCCCCTGGACTGAGAAGAGGCTGCAATTGCTCTTCTATAGAAAAGAACTCGCTAACAAAGCCCCAAAACAATTTATTTCCCAACTATAACGGCTGGTATTGGTGATCTAGCAAAAGAACATTAAATGCTACATTTCTTTCCTAAAGTGAAACTACAACTGTCTATGTTAAAAAAGATGCAACCAAAGGCCTGCTCGGTTGCTTCCACTTAAGGGAAACTGAGGAAAGAGGAACAAGTTCTGCAGCAGGCCCAGTACTGAGCAGTTGGATTGCAGGGAAGCTACAACACAGACCCGTGTCTCCACATGGCCTGCCTGAGCTCAGCTCTGTATTTCATTTGAAGCGATTTCCTGTGTGGTATCTTCAGCAGATGTCAGCTATTGTAGAAGAGAGCAGTACTTGGGCAGGGCACATGCACTGTGCCAGAAAGGGCCTGTACAAATTACATTCTCCACCCTCAGATAAAGGAAACTGCCAGCAAAGCACACAAAGAGGCCTATGACTCATGAAACAGTTTAATGGGATTTTACTGGTGTGGCTAGTTTGAGCTGAGCATAAAGGAAAGAAGATGCCTCAGACCATCCCTGGTGAATTAAGCAAATGCTGGATTCAGCTGTGGTTATGGTAGTCATTCATATTTGGAAGCTAATTTCTCTTGGAATTTATCAAATCTGTGTTTTTCTTCATGAGTTTTTTTTCAGCTTAGCCAATAGCTGAGGGCCAAAAGGAAGGCACGCACACACACAAAAGCCGTGGGTTGTATTTTAATAGGGATCCCTACTGCTTATCGTTACTGCTTTATGTAATTGTCTGGAAAAGGTCAGCACAGTTTGTGCTGTGTTTCCAATTGAAGCTGAAACACTTTTTTATTATTATTTTTTGCAATGGTCTTGTAATCCTTTGACTAAATACAATGTGAAAAGGGAATTGTACAGCAGAGTGAGGCTATTCCAGCCTCAAGCCATTGCACCTTTATTCTTAAATTGTTATGAAACTAACAAAGCTAGTCCCAAATAGCTGTTGGCTTTTTGTCTGGAGAAAAGATAAGATCAGATTTTTAGCTGTAAGATCAGCTCAGTGGTGGCTGGTTTGTTTCTGTATCTTTAGAATAAATTCAGTGCTCCAAGATCTATAATTTTGATTTTGCTTTCTATAGCATTTATGCAAATAGTTTTCAGAATGACTTTTTATCTTGATTATGCTTTCCTAATTACTTCTATAGGCTTAGTATGGAATTTGAAGTGTTTGTTTTGCTTTTCACTTTGAAGAGTTGTTCAGAGCAGCTGACTTGTTATTTAAATATATCTGGAAGATAGAACTGAGGGACAGTTCTGAGTGAGAGTTGGTCTCTGGTGTCATGAGGAAGATCAGGAAGAAAAATCCTGTTTCTACTTTTGTTTAAACTAAAATGTATCCTGGAAGAAGGTTCTGAAAGAGATTTTGTCATGATCACATGGTCCTTCAGGGGCTGGGGAAGCAAGCCAGCCCATGTACATTATTGAGAAGGTGTGTCCATGGCTGGCCAGGCCTGCAGAGCTCAGGCAAGTTTTTGCTTTCTTTAGAAACGTGGACTCAGAAGTTACTCTGCTGCAGTGCAATGATGGAAAGAAGAGGCAAGCAGGGTAGGACTCCCTGAAACAGCATTGCTAGTGAAACTATTTCATGAAGTTCTAGTCTGAGGGATACTTAGAGCAATTATAATAGAATGGAAACTGAAATCAGGTCAAGAGATGGCAGTGGCAGACAAGGCCATTCTTAAGTTTTCCTAAGTCTCACACAATCCCAGATCTTCTTAAAAAACACAGTAAGTTTCACAGAACTGCAAAGTACGCTTTTCTGGCATGCTGTAATGAGTCCTGTTCAGTCTGTGAAGTGTCCAGGGAAGGGAGTTTCTTTGCATCCCTCAAATCAGCGGGTATTTCACACCTAAACAAGGTGCTGAAGGTCCTTCAGTAGTTTTAGGAGCAGCAAGTTCAGGTTGCTCCACCTTCTGAGATGAGGTAATTTGGGTTCCACAACCTTACTGTTCAACTAATCCTTGCATGGACTTTTTGTTCAAGGTCACTAGCCGTTACTCACATGACATATAGAAGGGGTTAGGAGGGACAGGAGAGCTTGTCAGGCTTTGGGTAAGAGTTGATTTGTCTGTGTTGTCACCCTGTTCTCACTCCTCTGGGACTGCTGAGGGAGCCACAGAGCTCTCCAGACAGGCATGACAGATCTTCATACACATGACCATTCTCATCCATGTCCAAAAAGTATACTATGGCGGTATACTTTTCTCACAAGGGGAGAAAACTGGATACTGTGGTGTCAGAATGGTTCACACAGAGTGACAAAGGGGAGAGCCACTTGAACAGTGTGGCACCTGGGTACTTGAACTTCTGTCTTGTCCAGCACAGACCATGCAGAGAAGGATTATCTCAGAAAATCAACACAGCTGTGGAATGGTTTGGCAGCAGCTCTTCTAACACTTCTGAAGCCTGCTGTGTGA
>JAUBOD010000140.1:1399855-1410658 GCA_032353885.1 Nothura maculosa
GAAAACAGAGTCAAATGTAAAATGAATTATTTTTAGTTTAAGGATACTAGTTATTGGCAAGTCTTTCTCCTGATCTGACTCATTTCATAGTCTTTACAGGAATAATACTGCAGAATGAAGAGATGGAAAAGTACTTCCTTAAAGTCTTTCCTAGTCTTTTGCTATAGCAGCTTTTTGCAGAAAGTGCGGCAATTGGACAGTGGGTTCTGTCCTGTCCTTTACGTCTGTAACAATTGTGCCAGGTCTTGGTCTTTACTATACCCTTTTTTAGATGACTGCTAAGATTGGGCTGCATGTCAAGTGTGAAAGGTAGGGGCCTTGGCTCACCCAATGGCAAATGATATTTGTGCAGCCATATGATGTGGATGAGCTTGACATGGACCTGTGGTACTGTGCCTCGGTATGTACATTTGCGACACAGCAGATCTGTGATATATGAGGTGTCAGGGAATCAGACCTTCAGTGTCCTTTCCAGTGCACCTCTCTGGTCATTGGCAAGTGAGAAAGCAGACCATGGGGCTAACTTTCCCCGTCTTTCTTTTCTTTCCAAAAAGATCCTGAAGGAGCACCTCTACTTGTTGTCATACTGTGTACTCGGATATTTTCCTGTCTGCTTCTGGACCTTACAATATGAAGAGATTACCATGAGAAATACCATAATTAAATAAATATTAGTAAAAAAAGCTGCAAGAGCATTATACACATACTTTTTTCTTTATCAGTGAGCGCTTCTGTGCAGTATGTGTGTGTCACCCATTCAATGAGCATAGAAGAATGCATTAGTGTGATGAGGTTATCAGGAAGCCTCAGCTTGCAGTGTTAATTTGTTATAGAGAACAACCTAAAGAATGGTGAAGATAAGAGGAACATTCTGCCAAGAAAAAAAAATATAAAGCAACCAGTCATTGTATAAAGGTCACATAACTTGACCGTGTATAGAACAGCTTATAACAATCTGAATAGGCAAAGCCAATGAATAAAACTGCAAAGAAAACTTCTAGCTGTGTAGGCACTCCTGCTTCAGCATTGGGTATGCAGACTGCTTGCTTGGTATCCTGTAATTACTACATGGATAAATACTATATTTGCATTAAGGGGAGCAAACCATCTATACTTGTGTCTCATCTAGTATCTCACCCCAAGGCTTTGTTGTAATTGCTGCTCATCCTGTGAAGAAACAGGAAAAAAATGCCTTTATGTTTGTCCAGATAAATTTTCCTTGAGCTGAAGAGGAAAACAGGATGCATAATCAGATGATGACTTCATTGTCTTTGCATTTATTGTCAGTGATTATTATAAAGCCTACACAATAAACAGTAAATGATGTCTTGTATGAGGAGTGAATATGCATTGAAAAATAATAATGATTAATTTCTTTTACAGAAAGTTATTATAATCCATAGCCCTAGAGGGAAAAAACATAGCAAGGGAACAGCTGTAAAGAGGTCCTTGTACAAATCATTTTAGTGGCCTGTTTAGGTAACTATCTGGAAGAGTGACAGAGGGAGGAAATAACTCTTGTAATTTTGTACAGCAAAATCTCTTTAGGAGAGAAGTCTAAGACAAGATAATGATATTGTTCCATGTCTCATAAATACAAAAGTTACGAGTTTCCTAGCATGTCTCACAAACTTAGCCCTTAATAAATACAACTACCTAATTTCACTTGCAATGCAGAACCTATAATAAGGATTTACAGAGCTAGTAGCCAAGTTTGCTGACATGGCACATTGGTATTAGCCCTAACTCTTTGGGGGGCAAATAAAGAGTGGAAAGACAATGTGGTCAGAGTTCTGTATAAGCCTTGTGATGAATGCATATTGCCATATGAAGCATTTGCTTTGGTGTTGGTTTTTTATTATTATTATCTTTTTAACAGCTGTTTTGTAATGTTCAGTTGTAGCTGAGCTGTAGCTGTGCTGAACTTGGTGGAGTGAGTGCCTTGGTGGAGTGTTAGTTATGGAAACAAGAGATCTGCTGCATTAGCAGTGGTTAGGGATGGGCACAACTCACAGGTGCAAATCAAGATTGAGAAGGACTTCCTAAATTATAGTTTAATCCACTTTATACTGCAAAACTTGGTTCCAAGTAGCAGTTGAAATTTAACAATCTCCAAGTTTGTGTGTATCTAGACTGCAAGGATCACCATGGCTGGAATTCTGGTATGTTGCAGGTAAAGTAATTACTCATTATTGGTATCTCCTTTGGTCCACCCTCTTGAATTTGCTGAAACAAATGATTTTGGTGACAAAAAGTAAGGAATGATCTCTCCAGGGAGTTGAATTATTGACTATGATGCACAACAGAAATCTTTTGTTTCCCATTCCCCATCATTCTTTTTGAGAATTCCTGGTTCTCTTTCTTCTGAATCATGCCAAAATTTAACCCAGTGTAAAATTTTATGATGAAATGGCTAAGTAGAACCATATCAGAAGAAGCTGACATCAGCATGTTGAAGAGTATATGTGGTGCTGCTTATCTTTATATCATTTTAGAAATGTTTTTAGGTGGTAGCTGCCCTAACCCAGCTGTACACATTGCAGATAAAAGGAGAGAGGAAAAAAACCAACAGGAGAAAACCCCACTTCCTCCATAATTCAGCTCCTGCTTTCCAAATTGTAATTGGCTGGATGCCCAAAGACTCCAAGTTCTTTCTTCCAAAATTAGCTTTCCCAGCCTTACAAACACACTTGCTCCTGGCTGAAGATGAAGTTAAAAAAAAAGGAAAAAAACCTACAGTTCCATAAGGAGAAAAAATATCTGGGCACCCACTATTTAAGCATATTTCAACACTTTTAAACTCGCAGCTTGGTCTTGAAAGCCTGTTAACTGATCTGAACAATTGAGGGCCAGCCATCAGGTCTGGGAGGGTTTATTAGGGTAGAATTGTTCACATTCTCATTTCCGTTTTTTTTTTTTTATATACTCTTAATTGTATAATTGTGTCTACTTTTATCATTATTGTCTTCTGTTTTCCTCTTTGCTCCTCAGTTTGACAAAGCTTTTGATAATTCATTTATTCCCTGTTCTCACAAGTGGGAAGTGGAGAACTGCTTGAGAAGCTTCCATGGTTTGAGAGTGTTATAAGCAGCAGTGGTGTTTAAAAGGTACTTGCCAATTCCTTGAGAAATTAGAAATACTTTTCCTTGCCAAATTAAAAAAAAAATGAGTGAAAAGTTTCATCCCAAAAGAGGCTACAAGAGAAAGGTTTGAAAACTAAACCCGCTCCATTGGCCTTTAGGTTAAACTTATCAACAATCATGAAAAAGCTCCAACTGTGGCTCAAAGAAGCACTGCATGTCATTTAAAATAGGAAATTGTATATTGTTACTCTTACCTTTTATTATAACATAAGTTTTCTTTTGGGTATATATTCAGTCTACAATTTACTTAGTCTTACGTTTTGCTTTCATCATTTTCCTGTTTTCTCTCCATTCACTGTTCCATATTCTTCCTGTTTCACTTGCATTCTTTCCCTATATTTTGTCTGACTTCTGATCTTCCCAAAAATTCAGAATATTTTTACTCTCTTATCTACACATTCTGTACCTAAACTGTAGGACTCATGAACTCTTTCCAGATTCTAGGTCTGAGTGCACTTTGTGCCAATACCTAAAGAGATACAATAATTGAGTCATTAGACCAAAATAGACCTCCTTGTTTTTGCATAGAGTGGCAAAGATCAATAATGTGCACACCTCAGAGTGCTAAAGCTCTGGCCTTTGATTCACAGGCAGAACACTCAGGATTTCTTCAACTTTTTTTTGCAGCAGTCAAAATCCTTGCTGCTCTTCTGCCTCCTGCAGCTGGGAAGGAAATTTGCCCCTGCTCCTTAAACAGCCTTGGCATCGGTCCTGGTGAGATTTTCTTGGGGTCCAAACCATAGCCCGGCATCCCTTACTTCAGTTCGTTCAGAAGCTTGTGTCTTTGCACATCTGTGTCATTTTGTTGTGAAAATTCATGAGAAATCTTCTAGTCCAGGATCATGTGTTTTCTAATTATCAAAGAGCCTTGATTTGGGGTTTTCTTGTGTTGTAGCTGCTTGAGGTTTTTCTTGCCTTTGCCAATACGTGGGCCTACTCTACATGTCTGTAGAGAACAACTTGAGCATGTGTATCACAGCACTCTAACAAGCAGGAAAATAAGAGTAAAATGCAAATGATTTACAAACAAAACATGTTTGGTGAGGCTGTTTACTCATGAATTTGTGTGACTGGGGACAATAACACTCATTATGGAACACTTCAGGCTGTTCCTGTTGTTCTACAAAAGGTGAAGAAATGGAGAAAAGCACAGCTGGGAGTCCATCCCATTCTTCCTTTGCCTCTCCTTTCTGCCTGAACTTAGTGAGGCTGGACTAGCAACATGCCCAGTTCTATTTCTTTTGAGTCTTCACAAAAAAAAGGGCAGAAGTTCTTATTAAGGACTTGTTTGGATTTTTCTGGAGATATGGGTGCTTTGTTCTTTCTTTGGTTGCTGTGTCCTTTACTGCATTACATATAGAGCAGCTGTAGCATATACTATCTCTGTTTTGCATTTATGCAACCTGATAGTGAAAATAAGTGTAGAAAGTCTAGATTTTTGGAGATTTGCTGTACATACATCATAGCTACCTATATCCCTCTAATCATTTAAGAAATGCATTTTATGAACTATAAAGAGTTCCTATCTTTCCAAGACACCTGTCTGAGAACACACCTGCAGTCTCACACATAGACCTCAAGGCTGCACTCAAAAATCAATATGAACAGAGAAATAGGCATTCTCTTTTAATGTCCTGAGCTGGAAGTATCTTCTGCACTGCTTGAGAACTATAGAAAATGAAGAGGGGACTCCCAGAAATGACACACTCCAGAAGGGAGAGAAATTCCCCAGGGCTTCTGGTAAAGTGGCAGTGGCAAAAACTAGAAAATAAGGATGTCTATCCATTAATATTATTTGTCTAAAAAGAAAAAAAAAAGAAAAGAACCTCTACACTAGTGGCAGGAAACTTTCATTAGTGAGCTACTTCCCCTCTAGCTCATTAGACTGCAGCAGCAAAACCTAACTCGACAATAAATGCTGTAGTTATGCCAGCAGCAGGATAATTTCAGGACAGATCATCTCTAAATGAACAAAGAGAACAACAACAACAAAAAGGAATGATCAGTGATCATATGGTGATGAGTAAAGATTATTCCCAACTGACCTTGGAAGTAAAACTGGCCAAAAATATTCAATGTGCTAAGCACAAAAATACTATTTCTACCTTGTATCTATCTTTAATAACTCCCCTAAAAGGAATAGTAATTTTGTCCTAACTCTACAACAGTTTTGAAGTAACTAATCAGCAAAATGCAGAAAGTCAAGGGAAGATTTACTAGTCTGTTTGTTCTAACTGCACCCTACAGAGTGCCATCTAGGGGTAAATCAGTAGAAATCCTTTAAGTGTTGAAAACTTTGTATTCTGTTGTTATCTGTATGATTCTTCAAGATCTTGCTAGAGATGCTCAGTGTACTGTTTGGAGTATGTTGAGGAGCTGTAAAACTGTAGGAAGAGTTTGGCAAGAGATTTATACATATGAAGGAACTAGTTTCCAAATACTGTCATTTCCTCACTGCAGCAGTCTACCTGCTATTTACAGCTGAAGTCAAACCTGCTGTGCTGCCAGAGTGACTGGAATCCGTAATATGACATAATGCACAACAACTAATCCTTTGTGTGTTTTGAATGCGTATGAGGAAAACTACTTTAATTTAGTAAGGATTGTGGAATCCTACCCTATAAATATGGTGATTAAATTAATTAAGAAAATTATTTTTCTTTATTTGATTCTCTGATAAGACAAAATCAAATCCGTTATTCTTACAAACATGTATAAGAATACATGTGATTTATTTTCAAGCACACTAATCTAGATTTTTGTCTTATTAACCTTCTTTGGCCCTGTATTCTAACTTTAAATATTTTTAACAAATATAATTTTAAAACAACACAGTACATTTCATAATTACAATTCTGCCTAGCATGTTCTCTGCTTAAGATCATCTGAGGCAGCTTAAATGAGTCTGGTTTCTGAAAATTATGATAGACAATGAAATTACTTCTGGAGGTGTTGAGACAGTTAAGTGTGCTCAGATACTGTTATTAAGTTCAAATTTCTGACATTTAATTTCCTAAAAGAAAATTGCTAAGGAAAAAAAATCGTTCTGATAGAAAAGATTTTGTTCTGAAAACCTTTAAAGGATTGCTAAGAATGGCCTAGTCTCTTTAGTGCTAATTCTAGATGTAAAACTGCAAGGAAGAGATGTCATCTTTGCCCCTGAAAGAAGGAGCTTGAGTATGGCAGGAGTGAGGATGAGAAGAAAACTGTCCAAGAGTGAAAGTCATCATCTATTCTTTTTCAATTACTAATACAAAGCCACACTACTACAAAAACAGGTGGACATAGGTAATTTATCACCTTTTTACCTGAAGTAGGCCTGGCCTGCAGCCTAATTGTTTTGATTTTGTGATTACTTGAACTAACCTGATCTGGATCTCTAATATGTCGCAGCTAAACATATAAAAAGTTTGTTCCTGTACCATCGATGGCCTTTTCCTTGACCATCTCTTTATGGTCTAACATAGTCTCAAAAACATACTTCAGAATTGCAACTCATTCCATTAAAAAGTTTATTTTATTAGCATTGTATTGGCTTTAGCACGTGCATTTTCTATTTTATTTGGATTAGTCTTAAAATTCTAAACAACTCTTAGTCTAATCACACTTTGGTCTGTGGCTAGGGCTCCTAGGTACTACTAAAGATGTATATGTAGGAAATTTTATTCTGTTTGTGTCTCTGTCTTAGTTACGAGTTTCAGTTACATAGTTACTCCTCTTTCTGAAGAGAGCTGCAATAGATCAGTGATATGTTATGTCATATGATAGAAGAAACTGTTTTCCTTTTTCCTTGAGCTGCACAGTGGCCTTTCTTTACAATATTGATTTAATATTTTATAAATATTTGATATAGCAAGTACTGATGGAAATAAAAATTGTGTTAGCAAATATCAGCTTAACTTTGCAATTGAAATGAGTCATTCTTTTGTTCCGTATTCTCTCTCATGAATTCACAAGACCCCTTTTACAAGTCATTTCCCCTTTCTAAATCACATGAATTTCAACAAGAGGATGACTCATAAAAGAAGGGCTGGGAATCAATAATAGTTATCATCATGCTAAGAAAACACAAAAATGTGAAAGACCTGTCATATATGGGTGAAAATGAATTGGTAGAAATTAAATGTGTAAATGGTTAACAAGAAGTTAATCTGTTCATGTTCTTCCCATCGAATGCTTTTCACATTATTGAGCTGGAAAACTCAAAACAGCTAATGATGTCAGTGGGTGAAATTCCTCCCCCTTTCATCTCATCTCAAATCAGTGCAAATATGCATTGATTTTTGTAGGCCTCATTCTCATGCAGTGGCACGTAAAACATGCTTCACTTATGCTTGAGTATATGCATTAATAAAACCCTTAAATGGTAAAGGATTTTATTTTTATTTAGAACAAAGAAGTAACATGGGGGAGGGAAATTGATATGACCAATTTTTTCCTCAGTAGCCAGTCCTCTAATACAAGGTTTTCCTTCCGTTGCCTGCTGCTAGTAGAGAGGGAGAGATGCTATTTAGCAAGCAGCATTGTCTGCTTTACCATGTACTAAATTGACAGATGTAAAGAATAGGAGAAATTGCAGTGATAACACATCTTTTTTTCCTACACTTCTAAAGAATTGTAAAAATATGAATAAATCATCCATAATAGTATGTGATTATCTTTTATGCTGTTTAAATTATAAGGGAAATAAAGGCATAAAGAACTTAAAAAGTAACAGTGACTTTTCCTTTTGTTGTTTAAAATACATTGTATAGACCGTGAATATCAACTCATTTTTTTTAGAACAGGAAATTTGAATTTCCACACTGGACACATCAGAAATCATTGATAAATATTATTGTTAATATTCTTTAATTGTTAGCTGAGCAGCAAGAATTTTGATCTTTATTTCTTCTGTCTTGCAAACATTCATGCCTGCTGCATCTATGTACAATTGTGGGACACAAGTAATGTGGCAATAAAGTAGTGTTTTAATGTAAATAATTGTCTATGTGGAAGAATACTGCATCTTGTTAAGTACACTTTTCTGTGAAGCATTATAAGTTAAATTGACAAGATGAGATAAAGTATTGGCCAAACGCTTGCCCACCTTCAATAAATGCTGTAAGAGATGTGAAAAAATGAACTAGAGAAAATTCCATGATGAGAGATTGATACACTGCCATCGCGTTCCTTTCTAAATAGCTCTAGCAGTCACCGTGTCTGTACTTTTAAATTGTAATTTCACTCTAATTTCATTTTTGTTCTTATAGAAAGCCTCATGTTGGTTAAACTTTCCTCTTCTTGTAAGACAGGATTTGGTAACTGCGGCAGGATGTACCTACTAGTCTCACCATGGCAGCTGGTATTCCTGCTATGTGAAAATACAAGCTTTACCCTTTGGCTAGATCTAATTTAGAAATCTTTGAATTCCTGATGATTTCCGATCATTTGGCCTAATTGAATCTAAGTGCTTTTGTACTCAAACTAGAATGCTCAGCTGGATTGAAGCTGAAAAACTGTGACCCTGAAGTGCAGCCCCAGAAACACGAGCCCTCCTCTGGGTTGGCAGCTGTCACCTACTGCATCAAAGCCACAGCTATCTTCCAGCTGGTACCTAAGAAGCAGATTGCAAAATCAGTTCACTTAAGAATCAAAGTCGAATTGCTACAGAATTGAATTACTTACCAGCAGGGACTGCGTTTCCCGGTACACATGCAGCAGCTGCTCTGCACCGTGCAAATCTACCAACTCGAGGGGCTTTGGTGCCACCTGGACTGGAGGTGCTGTGAGGGTGCTGAGGAGGGTACTGTGTGGTCATGGAGCCATTACCATTCTTGATGGTGAGCAGCCTGTTGAATAGGAGACATCCCAGAGCAGATTCAGCCAAAACTGCCTGGCCTCTCTCAGCAGGCTGTTCCAGTGACGCATCCAAGTGTCCTTCCTTCAAATCCATTAAGGCCACTGGTGAAATTCCCTTGATTTCCGTATGGACTTCTCACCTCCCACAGTAGAATATATCATTATATATCAGTATCATACATCATATATCAGTATATCATTCAGGTATATGTAACAGTCATCATCAACCTTTTTAGAAACTATGCTGTTCTCTTTCATGTTCAGTAAAAAACAGGTAATATTTGCCCAGAATGGTTGTGGAGTCCTGTTTTTTGGAAATAGTCAAACTCAATTCGATGGGACCCTATGTGCTCTCGGTGTCCCTGCTTGAGCAGGGGGGCTGGGACTAGACAATGTCTAGAGGTCCATTCCAACCTCAACCATTCTGAGATTCTGGGATTCTGGGATATTTGCATCATGTTCATTGTGAGAACCCTCTTGTAAAAACACCATATAACTGCATAGCAGCATCTGATATTAGGCTACTAATAATCTAATAATACTAGTAACATTGTTTTTGGTAACGCACAAATACAGAGCATGAACCCATGACCATAGCTCTGAGCTGAGAATGGTGAAATGCCAGTATGAGCATTATCTAATAATCATTTAACTCCTAAAATGATATCCTTACAAAACTGGGTAGACTTTTCCATTTTATTTTGAAGACTAAGTATATTTAAGAGCACTATTTATGCATCTAGGAAGCTGAAAGAGCTTATGCAATTGCTGTCATATATTCAAAACAAATCAGACTGTATTATACTCTAATATTAACAATTCAGAATTTCTACTGTATTAAATTTCTACTGTACAAAATTACTGTATTACATCCTCAAAGTAAATTAATACTTGTTACATAATTGTAATGTAGGAAATCTATTTACAAAAGAAGAGCTAAGGAGAGCTATTTCATCATTTTGACTTTCATCAGGATGATAAAACACACTCTTGCAATCAGCTTAATGGGCTCCATCTTATGGTCCATTAGCATAAAAAAATCTACTGAAGTCATTATAGATCTTGCTTTCACAGAAGAATTTTGTATTCTCTTGTATCATCTTATGTTACTATCAGTCACGTGAGCTGGAGACATATTTGTAAAGTAATGGTAGTAAAGTGAGATTTTCTGTGGTGTTTCATAATGTACTATACCATCAGGAAAAGAATAATCAATTTCAGGAGTCAAGGACTTTTATATGAAAGAAGGTATTTGCTTCACAGAATGACAGAATCATTGAATGTTCAAAGTTGGAAGGGACCTCTAGAGATCATCTAATACAACCTTCCTGCTCCCACAGGGACACCCACAGTGTGGGACACAGGGTGGCATCCAGGCGAGTTTGGAAGACCTGCAGAGAAGGAGACTCCATAGCCTCCCTGGGCAGCCTGTGCCAGGGCTCTGTCACCTTCACAGTAAAGCTCCTCCTCACATGGAAATGGAACTTCCTATGTTGAAACTTACACCCATTACCCCTTGTTCTGTCACTAGCCACCACTTAGAAGAGTTTGGCCCTCTCCTCTTTACATTCTCCGCTCAGATATTTATACATATTTATTAGATCCCCATCTCAACCTTCTCTTCTCCAGGCTAAACAGGCCCAGCTTGCTTAGTCTTTCCTCATACAAGAAACGCTCCAGTCCCTTAATCATCTTTGTTGCTCTACACTGGACCCTCTCTAGAAGCTCCACGTCCTTCTTATAGTGGGGAGCCCAGAACTGCACACAGTACTCCAGGTGTGGCCTCACCAGAGCTGAGTAGAGGGGCAGAATCACCTCC
>JAUBOD010000140.1:1410758-1427725 GCA_032353885.1 Nothura maculosa
TGGCCTTCTTGGCCACGAGGGCACACTGCTGACTCATGGTTAACTTGTTGTCAACCAGGACTCCCAGGTCCCTCTCTTTGGAGCTGCTTTCCAGCAGGTCAACCCCTAATCGGTACTAGTGCCTGGGGTTATTCCTCCCCAGGTGCAGGACTCTACACTTGTCCTTATTGAACCTCATGAGATTCCTCTCTGCCCAACTCTGCAGCCTATCCAGGTCTCTCTGGATGGCAGCACATCCCTCAGGAGTGTTGGCCACTCCATACACTTTGGTATCATCTGCAAACTTGCCCAGGATGCACTCAGTGCCCTTATCCAAGTCACTGACGAACAGGTTGAACAGCACCAGACCCTGTACTGATCCATTGGTCACAGGCATCCAACTAGACTCAGTCCCATTTATCATGACCCTAAAGCAACATTTTGAGCAACACCATAGGAAGCACTTTAGACCTTCTTGCCTTACATGCTTCAAAAATCCACATGAGGACAAATCTCTTAATGCATAAAATCACATTTATTCCAATAATTTTGACTAGGCAGTATATAAAACATTTTGAAATATTTTGAGATTTCATTGCATTTTTAATAATTTCTTCTTTGTTTTCTTCAAAATTTTCACAGAAACTAGTGATATCTTTTGTTTAGATTGAAATAAGAGGGTCTATTTGACCAGATGGCAATATCTTTTTCAATCTTTAATTTGATATGAAGCAAGAGTATCCTCAATTTCATTCACAATTATTTCATTTTTGCTTGAGATTTGTTTGCTTTTTTGTACTATGAACATTTTCATACATGCTAAGCAAAGCCCACGGGTGACCTGCTGTGTATTACAGGACCATTTTGGCATTGAGAGACAGCATGTGACTCCAGCAAAACCTCTCCAGTCTTCATGGGATAGCATATAAAACTATCTTCCCTCTGCTATATACAAAATAAACTCTGAAGCTCCCCCTTAAGATATTCACAATGTGTAGTTAAACAGAGATGTTTCATAGTTCTCATCAACTCTTTGGCATATTTCAAAGCTTACAACATTGTCTCTAGATTCAAGTCCGGGGAAAAATTGGGCTTCTCACGGCACACAATTTTTGTCATCAGCCTGGCTGATACTTCCTAAATTAGAGAGGAGCTTAAGAAAGCTAATGACTTAGAAGCAATAAAAAAAAACATAAGAAATATGTTGCACTGTTGTTGCTTCTTATCGGATTAATCACAAAGGTCTTGCAATTATTAATTTATGTAAAATATTCATCTGAACATATGCACCATTCAAAACATAAACTGTCTTTTTCACAAATCATTGGCAGAACCAAAGGTTTGGTCATTCATAGTTTGTCATAGATTTTCCTGAATGCTTATAAATGTTATTATGTGATTTAATCAAGCTGGTTGATACAGAAGAAATGGGTATAATTACAAGGAAATCTTTGGTTCAGAATTTATTCCTCAGCTTAAAGTATGTCATTTTCTTGTAAAGGTTAAGGTTTCATAATTTCTTTCTTTCTTAATACATGCATTTGGGAGTTGAATGCAAAGATTAAGAATGTAACTGAATAAAAATTTCTCCTAGATTATAATACAGTAATAGTTTTCACAGAATCACAGAATGGTTGAGGTTGGAAGGGAGCTCTAGAGATCATCCAGTCCAGCCCCCTGCTCCAGTAGGAACACCCAGAGCGCGGGGCACAGGGCGGCATCCAGGTGGGTTTTGAAGACCTCCCGAGAAGGAGACTCCACAGCCTCCCTGGGAAGCCTGTGCCAGGCTCTGGCACCCTCACAGGAATGAAGTTCTTCCTCACATGGAGATGGAACTGCCTGTGCTTCAATTTTGTCATGATTGCTGACTGCCAAAAGTTACTCTTTCACTGCCTTATCCTGCCATAAGTTTATCAGGTAGCAAATGCATGGGCCTGGACAGAAAGGCCACATCTGAACTGTTTATATAAAACAGAGCTAGAAAATTCTCCCAGGCCTCATTTTTTTTAAAAAAAAATTTTTAAATGTTCTACCGTATGATTTCAGTCCCTTCCAAACTCTCAACCAGGCCAGGTTCAGGAGTTAGCACCAGTCAAGGATTGCTCCAAACATACAGTCTGCATATAACAACCTTGTACTGAAAGCAGGCAGTCTTATGGGCACAGGCTTGTGATGCCAGCTGACTTCTATGTCAGAGAATGATCCTGAGTGTAATTAATTTACTGTTAGAATTTGCTAGATGAAGCTTTATGAACAATGGTACAGCTAAACTAATGACCATGTCAATTAATCAAAAACTTCTGCAAAGATAAAGGAACAAACATAATCTTTACACCTCAGTTGTATTAACTTCGTCTTTCTTAAGAAATCATTGCAATAGTTACTTTTTTTAGATCCTTGGTAGAACAAAAGAAGATAAAAGTCTTGGTATACCATAAATCAACTTTTCTTCCAAAATGCATATACACAAAAGTGTTCTTCTGAATTTCTACTGCCTCCCATTTCTCAACTGCTGTTTTTTTTGGCAGCACAACCCCAAAAGCTTCTGCTACCAAGTGGCATGCAGATCTGGCAGCTGATGAGAAGCAGCTCAAGGAAAGTGTAATTCTATAAGGGTAGAGCAACTATGCAGGAAAAAGAATGAAAAACAAAACATACCATAGTACAAATCAGTTACATTGAAGTATGAGCTGTAATAGGACCTGCATGAAATGAATCTATATTATCATCTGCTACTTCTACTGTATAGGGTATGCTAGTTGGAACATACACAAGCATCCCGAAGCTGTTTCTACAGTTTTTAAATGATACTTCTCTTGGTTACTCATTCTGAAGTAAACTGCTTATTTCTGGGAAACAGTAGCTTGGTTCACAACAATGTTAAATATAAATGCAGGAATGGAATAAACTTCAATAATCTTCCATTTCAGTGTATGTGCCTTGTGGCTGAATGGTTTCACTCACTGTGAGCTGCTCTCTGGACCATTGCTGGAGCCTAATGGGTTCGAGGAGAACCACACGCTTCCTCTGACCAAAGGATAAAACTCTTCCCTGGTTCAGCATCTGGTGAAGACAATAGGATGAATCCATTTCTTTTTGGTGGACATTGAATCAGATCACATCAGATACGTCTGTACTAACTGTCTAGACTCCATTTATCATTTGCTGAGAGACACAGACACTTTTAGCATGTGAGTCATTTAATGCTCAATATGCCAGAAAGTGCCTATTTTCAGCCATCAGTTGTAAAAGGAGTTCAAATGTGGTTCAGATGTGGTTATCCTACTACAGACACCTTAAGTTAATGAGGTGAAGTCCAGGCATTGCAATTCAATAAGCAATAAACTAATGCAGAAATGAGAATATCCTAGTCCAAAAAGATGTGTTGTAAATCAGTGTAACCAGAGCCTTATTAGAAAGGCATAAAACTGCATACAGAATACTAACAATTTTATAATCAGCTTCGTGTTTATGTTTGCAATATATATCCCTCATTCCATTATCTTTAGTACTCAACCATACTTAAAAGCTCGATACTAAAGTATCTATGTGACAAGTTAAGTATCTGAAATAAGAACAGGATTTGTAGGAGCAGTGGCCAAGACTTCTCTGTTGTTTGCCCACCTAACTGTAAACAATACTATCCAGGTTTAGAGATCAGTGTTTGGTTTTCCTGCAGCTCTGTTCAGAAGTTCTATATTACTACAAGAAGTAGATGGCTTCTTCATTCCCAGGGATCAGATACATGCCCTTGTCAAGGAGAAAGCCTTGTTGCCTTTTCCTTCCTCACAGCCATCCTCACTGGGAAGGCTGAGTCAAGCAGACACTCCATAAGTAAAAGGGAAGAATCAGTCACCAACAGGAGTATTCTGGGTGACCACACTAAAAGAACAAACTGTATTTGTCATTTTCAAGTTTGCTGAAAGGATAAATTATCAGAGATACATATGGAAACCCTTCAAGTTAGATCATTATTTTTGCACTTGTACAAAGGTACAAAGCACAGGGAGTGAACAGACTTAATGAGAACATAAGAATTGCTGTGTTAGATAAGACAAGTGATGCGTCCAGACAGAGAGGTATTCTGTCTCCATCAGTGGCCACAGGAGATGCTACAGAGGGAAAGCATGTGATCCTGACTCTTTTTTGCAGTCTCTTCCTTTCATACCTCCCCAGAAGTGACTCATAAATTAGGAAGTTGGAAGATGCCCATTTGCTTGTTTTTCCGTGAGTATGTCTAACCTCTATTTGAATCTGGCTCCACAACCTTCTGTGGCAACAAAGTTAATCATCTCTGAAAACAAACAAACAAACAAACAAACAAAAAAAACACCAAAAAAACCCTCTTTCATTTTCTTGCCTCAAAACAATCTGGCAGTATTTCAAATCAATGCCCTTTTACTAGTATTGACTGATTGCTCAACAACAGCTCTGTCTTCATGATTTTGTAAACCGCACTCCCATTCACCTTCAGCTTCCTCCTCCTAAAAATGAAGAATTCAAGACTTTTTAGATGCTGCTGCATCTTCTTACTCATTTTAGCTGACCTTCCAACACTAATACGTCCACCTTGTGATACAGAAACGCGGAGAGCCCACATTATTCAAAACACATCCTTGCCAAGGTTTTCTATAGTAGCAAAATGATGCCCTCTTCTTTGCCATTAATGCCTTTCATGATGCTGCTCGACATTTTGCTGGCTTTTACAGCTCCAGCTATTTGGTCCACCGATGACTTAAGAGAACTCTTAGCAATAAATCCAAGGGCTTGTTCCTGAGTTGTAACTGATAGCTCAAGTTTAGCCTCACAAACACACAGTTCAGATTATTTTCCACAAGAAACTTTATCTTATATTTATTGTTATTGAAGCTTATCACTGCATTTTGATTCGCTGTACTTTTATGAGCTCTTTATAGGGTCCCTCAGCACTGGCATATTTCACTCAGCAGAATAGCTTAGTAGGACCTAAAAACTTAGACAATGCACTATGCACTTTCTTCTCCTGATCACTGATGAAGGTGCTGTACAGAACAGGCCCTGGTGCTGGTCCCTGGAATACTCCAGAGTTGACTCTACACTTTCAAGCGCTCCCTTTTCCTCTTGCCTTTTGATCACTTTGCACTCTATAAAAGAACTAGTGTTCTAGTAACTTAGCTGCTATATTCACCTTTGGTGTGACACCTTGTAAAAGTATTTCTGAAGTCTCAAGTACGTTATGTGCAGTAGATCCCCTCTGTTTGTGTGCTGACACCTGCCTAGCAGCCTAGCTGGTTAGCGATGCAGGATTCCCCTCTACTGAAGCCACAATGGCTCTTTCTAGCAGACCAGGTTAATCCTCTGGGATCTTATTCCCTGCCTCCTTGCTAGAACTGCTGTGCAGCTGTTGTTCCGAGGCCCTCTCATTCATGGGATTTACTTGGCCACCCCACCAATACTGGGGATGGGGGTGTGAGCAAGGAGAGCTGATGTCCCTTAGGCAGCAGCACTGCAGCTGCAGGGCTGAGCTCATCACGAGGCTCCAGTGGATGGCACTCAGCTCTGATGGCTTCTTGACACCTAATCTAGCTACGTCTCCTCATGCTGCCTGCGTGTTTGCCTCAGAGGGGACATCTCCTCTGACCTCCCTGCTGCAGTGACTGGGCTGGGCGCAGGAGCTCTGCTTTCTTCAGCAGGAAACATGACAGCAAAGAGGGCATTGAGTATCTCTGCTGTGATCTTATCGTCTCTGCGGGTCCTTTTTACATCTGTTTCCAAATCACTCAATCAATTCTCTAGTTCTCTTCCTGCTTTTGATATATTTAAATAACTTCTTATCAGCGTGAGTATCACAAGTGCAAGGCACTTTTCATGTCCTTTTTTAGTCCTCGTAATTTCCTGCTTTCATTTGACTTGCCACGGTCGTAGGCTTCAGTACTGTGCAAGCCTTCTGTTCTTTAAAATGCTGACATTTTCCCTGTGACGGCCCCATTACCTTTTATACTGAACAAAGCAGGGTTTTTATTGGAGAACTTGTTTTCTTTCGAGGTACTGTTTACCCATGTTTCTAACATAACATTTGTAGCAACGTTGATACAATAATGTTACTACTGTATTTGTTCTGCAATATGTCTATGGTATTTAAAATAAAATAAAAAGCATTGTTTTAAACATAAAGACATATATGTATGTCTCATTACTTGTCTGCCAGCCATTCCTTATGACCTTGAATACAGAGTCTGCATGTGACTCAGATGCTCGCTCGCTCTGCTGGGGGAAGATGCCTGCTGGCTGGCATTGCTCTCTCTTCCTTCACTTCCATAGATACCTGTCAGTCCCACAGGCCTCTTTCTGGAGTAGTGTCCTCCTTTGGCTCAGAATTAGGCTTTGGAAGAGCCTAATTTACTAATTGTTCTTAGTCTTACATTTAAAGAAGTATTCTAAATCTGTATGGATCTCAGCTTTCACTGCAAAGTTGGGGGATTCCTAACCCAAAATGTTGACAATAAAATCTTCAAAACATCATGTTGAAAACTGTAAAGATTTCAAAATCTGGAACTGGTTTAACAGAGGAGGCAAGGTTATGATTTTTATGGCAATCACTTTGGAGTAAGAGGAAAGAACATTTATTCATAATTGCTGGACATTTGCAAGCACAATATTGATTGTGCTTCAATTTCTTCTTTGGGACTGTTTTGTCCTCAGATTGGCAGTAATACAATTTTCCCCTTAATTCCTGTAAACAAGAGAAGTAGAATCGCTCCTATGGTCTAGGGTACCCCTCTGTGCAAGTTTGGATCCATGATATGTGCTCCTGGAGTTAAATTATTTGAATGCAAATACTGGAACACAGAGATAAAACTGGAAAAGAATATATCTTTCATCTAGTTTATTCTTTAGGAAATTGCCCATAGCAGAAATAATACTTTGTTCAAGCTCTGAGAAATTCTGTTAAAATAAAAGAAAGCGGTCATAATACAGGATGCCTATTCATTAATTGCTCTTCATCCTGAAAGTCAGAGGATATCCTTGTTTGTCTACCCTCTATTTACAAGATAGATAAGCAACAGCATGGAAATAAAGATTCTTAGTGGGAAGTCTGAAAGGCAGCGGCCTTCCTTTTGCTGTCATTAGGTGGAGCTCTCAGACAAGAAGAAAACAGCGAAAAAAAAAAAACCCAACACCATAACACCACAGCAGGCATTGCAAGGAATTATTAGTACTGGGCTATTTGGGTATTTTTCCCTGCCGAGAGCTCTGTGAGCTCTGTCCTTTTGTAAGACTTCATTTATACCTAAGCAGAAAGCTCATTAGATGCTTTTAAAACTACTATTACTCAGCAAGCTGACTGTGGAGTTAGGTTTTCATTAGCTTAGCATGTTATTGAGATTGAGCTGCAAGCTTTGGAGGTACCTGGCTGCTACAGCGCTGAGGTCTATGGAAGTAACCAGACAGACAGACACTAGTTGTGGGAAGGTGGAAGCAGAACACATAAAGAATTCAGGAGCAATACATAAAAGTCAGAATATTCCAGCAGGTGCTGGATTCAGCACCCATCGTGATAAAAGTCCACTGATATCAGCAGTGCAGGATCCAGCTGCAAAAGTGACCATGCAAAAACAACAAGGTCATACAAATAAAAACAGAAAATGTTTGTACCCTGACTTTCCCCTCTTTCAGATTGTAGTTCCTGCTCTGGGTTTTATTTTGTATGTATAATTTCTGACTAAGCTTTCCCAGTTCCTATAAAAACAGAAGGACAAAGAGCCCAGGGCAACTTATAGTACAAGTAAGGGACAAAATAATGAGTCCTTATAGGAAAAAAAAACCCCACATATTTTCAATGGTAGGTATTGGCTCTTACACAAATTGCTCGTTACTGTGCAGTAACTCAGTAATGTGAATATGTTTACCAGATGAGTGGCTGTGGTGGAAACATGGGAAAGAGGAGGATGACTTTATGTATGTAATAGACAGAACTGGGCTCATTGCTGGATCCATCATCCAGCAATATGTGGAAGGAAAAGATCTGAACTAATTCCTAAAAGATGCAGTGTCTTATTTAACAGAATGATTGACTTAATTTAATCCTTGTTACACTGATAAAAGCGTGCTAGTTTTATCTGCTCTTTATGTAATGTTACACTTTTGTAATATACCATTTCAGTAAAGCTTATCCTCTCTCATATTTTTCCTTTCCGTATTTTTCCAAAAATCTGATAACTTCATGGGCACTAGTACCTAGTGCTGTAAAGTGTTATTGAATACAGTCTGTTCAGTTCCAGGTTTTCAAACAAAACTTCCTGTAGATATATAGAGAACCTGAAAATCTGTTCTCTTTTTAGCCTTTTAAAATCTGCATTCTTTTGTATACAGAGTAAACATCATTTAGGTTTTGCACTATAAGAAATAATAGGTAGTAGGTGTGAGACATGAGAACTAGCAACTTCATTTTCAGTCAAAATCTCTTGGCCTTACTTCTTTATGGATTTTATTTTTATGTACAGCTCTGGATTTGCCTCACTAATGAAAAAAAGGAAACTTGTCCCGGGGGGACTGGTGCTCTGCAAGAAGAGGGTATCTCCACAGCACTGAAGGACTCTTTCCAATCTTTATACTTTTCTGCTTGGGCCAGGACCATGCTCGTCACTCTGAACTGCTTACTCTAATTCCAATTGTTGCAGCTGTAGCTTCCTCCAAATCTTTCAGTTACAGAGGACGTCATAAAAAGCCAAAGCTTCAGGAGCACGTCTGAATTTCAGTTTCCTCTTGCTTGCCTTGTGGATAATCTTAATGGCTATGGCTTGTGTATACAATTTTTCTTTCAAGTTGTCCTCTGTAACTCTATTCCCCCTATCAGATGATGTCTATGATATTGATATAATCCATCCTGTGTCTTATGTGAGTACTCACAGTCTCTGTAGTAGTTACCCTCAATCATACTATGTAATGTAAGGAGTTATTATCAGCCCTAACTATAATGTAAGGAGTTATTAGTAACCCTGTTTATGCCTTTAGGCAAATTGGCTTGTTTAGAATTATCAAAGTTGTCATGTCAGAACACAAAACCAAACCTTGTTCTTGTGCATCCTGGTACCCTAAAACTTAGAGCTCTATCCAATGAACTAGGCATCATCTTCAAGATTCACTGACATTACACACTAAATGAGTGTAGGTCCAGTTAACACTTTAAGAAATGGAATGAAGGTTATGACAGTCTTACTCCATTTGCTTGGATTCATTCCTGAGAAGAAAGAGCAGGAGAAAGATAAGGATTGTGGCCATCTGAATCATTTGGTGCCACATGGTAAATTCCTGTAGGCAGAGAGAAAGCATAGAGTGAGATGTCACAGAAGCATCATTTTAAATTATATTTCTAGTTTATAGCTTTAAATATAAGACAAAATGTAAAACTCAAAACTCAAAAGTGGAATTTTTCAACAGACATTTTCAGTTTTTCAGTTAAGTGTTTTTCGTTAGAAAATTTTCCAACAGAAAATACTCAACTATCCACCAGATGCCAACCTCATTCCCATTCCAACTTCCCAGTGTCCTTTCCTCTGCATGACTTAAAATGTTCTCTTATCCATCAATCAATATTAAGGTAAACTGTAGTGTGGTTAAAAGACAGAAAATCAATCCCAGCTACTTAGATTTCCATAAAGTACAGTTCAATGTGTCAAGCTATTGTGACCAGATATGTCAAAACCTGGGTGACAAGCTTTGCTGTGCAGCAAAATGTGCTTGTTTCCCAAAATGCTAGAGAGGAACAAGAGGATCCCAGCTCTCATGCTGCTGCATGCACACCAGCTTTCTGGCTCTATTTCCATCTAGCCCACGCATCCAGGACTGAACAGCCTCTGAAAAGGGAGAGTCTGAGAAGAAAGCCAATGCGAGTGCTTCATGACTCAGGAGGAAAACAGCATGAACTTTATAGAAAAAAAATAATGTCATTCACACAGCAAAACTCCAGATATGTTCCTGAGACTGTTATACCACTGTTTCTCTTTCATTCACCTGCTTTAGAAGTGGTGCTCTGAAGAGAACACAAATACATCTCTTTTGACTTCTTGTCTGTCCTTCTGGAAAAGTGCTAAGCACTTTTGTATCCTGATACAGCTTCTCTTTGAATACCTATTTCAGAAAGCACACCCCTACTGCAGCACAGTGCAGCCTATAGCAACGAAGAGGAATAATAACAAAATCCTTAAAGACAAATCAGGCATTCTAAGTGCTATACTTGAATCCAACTTGAATTTCAAGTGCTTCAATATATCGTCAAAAAGGTATTTTCCCCTGGTCACTCAATTGGTTCTAGGTTGTTATATAAGACTAATAGCTATGTGGGAATAAACTCAATTAGCAGAATTGATCCTGCTTCTTAAATTTTTTTTTCTCTAAATAAATACAGTCTTCTAGTAAGCTTCATTAAGACCTCATCCTGATGACGTCTGTGTGTCCACTAATGAACGTAGCTTTTTTGTGATGCTAGTGGGAAGCAGTGACAAAGAAAGATACCCAGAATAATCTGCTTCACTGAGGAATGACTTGTTCTAAATAGTTGATTCAAAACCTGGGAACACTGCACATCTTTACTCAAACTATCCTCCAAACACAGGCTGCCTTTCCCACTTTATAGGAAAATACTCAAAACAGTGGAAATGCTGATAAGCTACTTAACTTGTTTCCTGAGTGCAGTTTTCGATCACAGTGGAATGATTTTTTCTTCATTTGCCAGTGGGAATTTTCTTGCATAGAAAACAGAGGAGCAAGTCAAATGTAAACATGAATCCTATAAGAATTCTATTGAAGAAAATATGGAGGCAATTCAAGGATAACCGCTTGTGACAGTTACCATGTCTGATCTCTCTTTACAATAGATGCATGGAAGACAGAACTAGTTCTCTCACCACAGAATCTCTCTCTCTCTTTATCTTTTAAATAGACCCACAATGGAGCCTGCTGTAGCCATATTGATCTCTCTCACACTGTACATTAGCTATCTTTTTTTTGTTTTTGTTTTTGTTTTTAGGACGTCTTTCTGCTGCTTAAATGACAGCTGGATTGTTGGAGTCAATTTCCATCAGAGCAAAATTGTTTATTGAGTGACGTGGGTAAGTGGGACTATTAGTCCTGAGTTCTAGTATATGACTCCTGGCTGGAGAAAAAATGATTTTAAGTTGAATGAGGTCTGCTTTGATGTTCAGGATCCAAATCTTTGCCTGAGACGTAGTTCTCTAAACCTACATGCAAGCACAGAAAGCTTCCTCCCTCATTTCTTCTACTGGATTCTTCTTGTTTGATGTTGGGTAATTCCTTGAAGTTTTGCAAACAGCTCACCTCTGCTTTTTATTTTCAGTAGAGATTTTTCACTTCAAACGTAAGGTATAAAAGGACAGCTTGTACTTCAGGACGCATAAAAAGTCCATAACCCAAGGTATGGTAGGATGCTCGGCAGCCTGTATATAGAATGAATTAAGCTGTCTCTCAGAAAAAAAAAAAGGTCAGACCTTATTAATTAATGAATTTCTCTCTCCCTGCACTAAAGGATGAAAGACTGATTAGCATATCTGAAAGGAGTCAAAGAGAAAAGTCTATATTATTTAAAGACCTCTTCATCTAACCACTGAGCCAAGTAGGAGGGAGAAGGCTCAACCAAAAATTCTCTTTCAAAATCTGACAGAAACATAGCTGAGTTATATTAATTACCTCTAAGGACAGACGTGTGCTTAACATAAGCTCTCCTCTGTCTTCTGATCTCAAAAACAAGTATCAGAAGCACTAATCTGGGACTGAGTCAGAGGTGCGTCCTTTTCTCCTCCTTTTCCTTAACTGGCTTGCAGAGTTTATTCCATGTTTCCAAATTCCTATGGATAAAATTAGAGAAGAAAAGTGCAGCTGGAGGGCTGCGCAAGTAGCAATTTGAGGAGCACCTTCATTCTCTAAACAGCTTGACTTTTCTTCTCAGGGAAGCCTATCAGACAAGCCATGCATTCCTCCCTCAGCTCAAATAACAGGTGGATGAGAAGGGACGATTTTCAAGTACATGCAGTATTCAGCAAGGCTATATTCACAACAAAACAGTAACACACTAGTGAAAAATATAGATCCATTTTTCTCCTCCTAGATGGAGGAATCAAGTGAGTTACCCAAACTTGGGTGGTACATTACTGATACAGTAGGAATTAGGCTGGGCATCCCAGAGTTGCAAGCCCACAGTTTAACCACAGCGTTGTGCAGTTTGCTCTTTGTTAGCAGTGCTGTGAACCCCTCAATGCACCGGAGACCAAGACCAAATCCAGCCCTTACTAGGGACAAGATGAAACTTAGCCTGGATAGAAGGTCCCAGAGGGTAGAGGGTGCCCAGTCCCCACCTCCATGCACTGTGACAGTTATCGTCCCTTCTCATTGGGACACGGCCAGTAGATGTGCACTGGACTAGCCCAGATATGACCCCAAAGCAACTGCCTGTGACACAAGCCAAATGCCCAACAAGTTGTCCCAGGGGGCCCTTGAATAAACGTGAAGTCAAAATGAATTAACCATCATCTTCTGCCATCTCCCCAAGAAGGAGGGAAGCCTTTTGTCTGTAGCTTCAGCAGAGACAGCGGGAGGACACCTGCTTAGCTTTCTGCCCCAACTTGAGCCTCTGATCTGGCAATGATTCATTCTTACATCCCTGAGTCACTTTAGTTGCCTTATCTTGCTTTTTTTTTTTCCTCAAGCAGTCAAACCTGGGAACTAGAGTATCCCAGGAGGATATTCCTGACGTAATGCATTGTGACAACATACAAGTCCTCTCTGCTTTCCGCATTTGTACTTTCAGGTACTCTATAAGGAAGATAATCTTTTTCAAAACTGTGTTGTGCTGGGACTCATTTAATTTGTTGTTCACTGTGGCAAATAAGCTCCCCCTCACCATAGATGATCATTACTTTATATCTCTCCTGGCTGTGAATCTTTCTATACTGTACAATTCTGTACTTACTTATGCTAAACTTCATGTTCTGAATAATGCAGCTAAACTTGAGCTCTTAGAGTTTGAGTTTTCGCATGACTTTATGACATCCAAAAGGTTGACTGAAGGGAGATCATCTAATTAATACCACTGATAACTCAGAACTAATTTTTAGACTCATGCTTTTGAAATGGAGATATATTTTGTTTTACTTGATTCCTCTTCATGCTGCACAGTCATTTTTATGCTTTTCTGCTGTGTCTATCATTTCAAAATTTTACTTAAAGACTCCCTTTTAATTCACAGAGGAGATACTGTCAAGGCAGCGGCACGGTTTGGCCTAAAAAGCAGTGTTTCAGCCCTAACATGTAACCTATAGATTTGTCCAATGTAATTAGTGCCACTTGCATCAGCACTTTTATGATATAGACATATATCCACTCCAAAAATCACTAGAGCTACAAAGTAAGCTGCCAGGCAGTCATTCCATCAATTCCTGGTCACTTTTGGCTTGGAATTGACTTGGAAGATGCTCTAGAGGTGTAAAGTTCTGAAACACATTATTAGTGCCTTAAACAATGTATTTTCCTACGGGTCACACTGACTTAGTCAATTACTCTTTTTTTAGCTAAGGCTCTGTTTTTTTGCAAAGTTTACTGCATTTGTGTTCAGGTAAAATAGCATTTGTCAAAGTCAGTGATAAAGCCTCCACAAGAAAATAAAATATTGAAAAAACCCCACACATAAATACATAATTTAAGACAACAGATTGAGAGACAAATACATTTGACTGAGAGACAGATAAATTAATGTGTACTGAGCGCTGCACAGCACGGCCAGACAACTGACTGTGCTTTACATTTACAGTTTACATTTACAATTGCCGCTAGTGTTTCTAGCATGTGCGACGCTCCAGTGCAGAACACTCCAGGAACAGTTGGCCACGCGCATTCAGCGGGCATCTGAGACATGGTTCTGACACTTGCCCTCCAAGGAATTGTTGGGTTCGTCTCAAAGTCATCTCAGGGAAAACGCAGTTAAAAAATCACATTTGGAAAGGATCAGGTTGTGTTTGATTTTCTGGGCTTGAAGCTCCTTTGCTCACACTGGTGCAGATCATAAGCCCTGCATTAGACCCTTGAAGTTATGTAAAGGCAGCTCCCCAAAAAAGAAGGGGATGACTCTGGAGAGATCTTAATTGGTGAAGGAAATGTTAGCTATTTTAACCTAACCAATCTACTTGTGTCTTTATTGCAAGCGAAAAATACTGTGTTTGCATTATTGCTGTTTACAGGTTGAATAACTTGGGTGTTACAGCTCTGATTCTTCCAGGAACAAGTTTTGTCCATCACTGCAGACCTCTTCAAGGACCATATTCCAGTTTCGGGGATTTGTCAGCTTTGATCTCCCATGGAGAACGAAGACGTGCTGAGCCTTGGTGAGATTTCTTACCATTACCTGAATTCTGTGGAGATACTGACTGAGCCTGGGGAAATAAAAGTAAATCTGCCTTTCCAGTATGTTATAACTGTTATGAATTGGAGCATCAAACAAACACTGCAGCGGGAGCAGTGGGCAACCCAGAGGGAGCTGCGATGATTTGGTACTAGCTGTGGTTGACTGTGAACTTAACAAGAAACAACCCGTCCTCCTTGTGCCTTCCGTGCAGGACAGGCATTCTGTGTATGGGAGAGGGTCTCGTTTGGTGCATTTAGAGCTACAAGCTCCAGCACGTGGCTGTGGATCTTTTACACTCATCCTCTGTGCATGCCCTTCGCTGCAGATGTGTGCCAGCTGCAACTCGCTTTGAAAGAGAACTGAGAACGACAGAACTAAAAGCTATGTGTATTAGTATTGCTCTTCAGTTTAATATCAGCTTGCAAGGTGGAAATTAAAATGATTTTTCTGTCACTGTTATCTCTCTTCACTTGGCAAAGATTGGTTTCTTTCTCTCCTACTGCTTACTAATAAGACATCTGAAAACTAAGATGGCTTTTATGTTCACTTCCTTGTTTAAATCAGCTTTCTCAAGTAAGGACAGCTCTGGCAATATACTTGCTGTTTAACTTGTGATTTCTGTGTTGGTTCAGTCTCTGCCAGTGACAGAACATCAAGCATGGAGAGGCTATATATTTTTAATTACGCAGGGATGCCCTTGTGTATAAGTACATGCAAATTAGATAGGCAGAATTCAAAAAACTGCTCGTGACAGATTGCACGAGTTACACAGTCACATTTCGGGCATATGGATGACGGTGCACTATTCTGCTCCTCGTGCTGACAAGCACAGAGGTATCAGACACCCTGAGCACGGAGGTATCAGACACCTCCGGGTATGGGGGTATCAGACACCCCGAGCACGGAGGTATCAGACACCCCCAGGCACAGAGGTATCAGACACCCCAAGCACGGAGATATCAGACAGCCATGGGCACGGAGGTATCAGACACCCTGAGCACAGCGCGATGCCGTCACTGTGTCTAACACTGCCAGTCTCGGTGCTACTCACTCGGGCGCTGACAAACAGGGAACACTGAGGGCTCCAGCGTGGAAGCCGCCTGTATCCGCAGAGCGATACCTTCCAGGGAAGGGAATACTATGTGCCCAGGGAGGGGGATAGAAAGAAATGTGCCTTTCCCAATGTCTCAAAGATGTTGACACACACACATAGCCATATGCCTCCAGAATCTAGCGCTCCTTTCTAACAGTTAGCAGAAACTAGGGAGTGAAGTTGCTGCCTGGAGTCCAAGACGGATTTTATGAAGCTGCTGTTTGTATCCAGGTCGCACCACAGCTCCCACCAGGAGTTAATTCATTTTAAAGGGAAAAAAATGTCCACAGAATACTGCATGGTCTAAGGCAAATCGTGCCACAAGGAGGAGAAAGGGAATAGGGCTATGTGCATATTGCAGGTGAGGAGCTGGAGTACAGGAAGATGAATTAACCGTGTCATTAGTGGCACGGGCTGCACTGAGGGACATTCCTCCCATATGAAAAAGCAGAGATTTTTCAAAAATTCAGTAATATGTTCTCTGGCATTTCTCTTGGGATGTTATCTCATACCCTTTAGACATTTCACTGTGTCAGAAATCTCCTTACTTAACAGCATAGCATTTCCCTTTCATATTTTATTTCCATTGCCTCTCCTTAAATCCCCATGTTCTGTATTAATAACATTTCTTTTTTCCTCCAGAGTGTTTACATCTTGAATATCTATTCAGCATTGCCGCACCTTCCCCTTCTCAAACTCAGTTATCCTCTGTTTATCCAGTTTCTATATATCAAAGTTCTAGTATTGCCTTCTCCTTGTTGAGAATGTCGCTCTTCTCCTCCTCAGGGGGATGATGTCTCAAGGCTTCCTTCACCCCTGTCTTACATGAGCCCATGATCTTCAATTCTTCTGCATTTTTGGTTGTGTTGGGAGCAGAAACCCCCTCCTGTGAAGAGTTACTTGCCTCTATCCCCACCACAGACCCAAAGGGGCAAATTCTGGTGTTAAGTCGAGCTCAACACACGTTGTGTGAGCGACCCATGTCCCCCATGCTGACAGTGGTGGCCGCCTGCCTGGAAAATGGAGCCGAGGGCACTGTCAGCCCAGGCTCCAGGGCTGCCCTCGGGCCCTCCTCTCTTCCCTGGGAAAGAGGTGACCTGAGCCTCAATGGATCTGGGCAGATTCAGCCTCATGGAAGCCTGGGAAGATCATGCGAGTGCATCAGGACTGTGGCTGGAGAGGGGGGATACGGCTTTACAGCCTATTCCTGGCTCCCTGTCCAATTCCCGCACTGGCTGCCCCATGGTACCCCCCGTGCTCCCTGGAGGCTGCCGCACTGGTGGAGGCTCCGGGGGACTGAGTGGAGCCAACAGGGTGCGACTTTCCCTTTATTTGTGACAGGTAGAAACAGGGGGGCCCTTCTCGCTCGGGAAACGGGCAGCGACCCGGGACGTCCCGCGTCCGCGTCCGTGTCCGTGTCCGTGTCTGGCGCTGCAGGTCGCTGCGCGGCGCTGCGCGGATCCCGCCCGCCCGCGCGCGCCCCACGCGCCGCCGCCGCCGCCG
>JAUBOD010000140.1:1435072-1458460 GCA_032353885.1 Nothura maculosa
ACAGTCTTCCACTGGAAAGAGCTCTGACTTGCTTGCTCTACAGTACTCTCTCCTGTAACTCCTGCATTATCTGGATAAATGAAAAATGTCTAAATGCAGAATTCCAACTTCTTGATCTACTTTCAGTAGTCCTTGCTGTCCTTAGATCTTAATCTGCCCAGCAGTTCATGGTTGGTAACTTCCTACCCACCAGTTACATGGCATGGACAAGAGCCGAGCTGGTAGGGAGCAGTGTGTTGCCACAGCAGAACAACAGCATTGATGTACAGGTGGAGAATGAAGCCATCATTCTCCACCTGTAAGCCATGAAGCCATCCGAATCGCCTGGAGGCTGAAGATGGAAGTCACAAGACACTTGCCTCTGTTTAAATCTCACACCTCGGTGGGGATTCCAGCACACTGCTAGGAGCTGGGAATTAATTCAGTTACACTGCTCTGACTACAATGTGATTGTGCTGGACATCCTCTCACACAACATGCTATTTCCGTGCTCCAATTTCTGTCTTACTTGGTGTTCTTCTTCAGCTACAAAGTATGTTATGTTAACTGTAATGTCTGAGGTGGGAGACTGTACAATAGGAGGCAGATCCCAGCTTGAACATGAACTGTTTTAAAGAGAGGAACAATCCCATGGGAACTGTCAGCTTGACATCAAACCTGCCATTTCATTCCTAGGCAGTTTATATTTAGATAGACAATTGAATACTAGATAGATAGAAGGTACTTAATGCAAAAGACAGTTGTATTTTATTCCCAGAAAGACAAAACATTCTTTATAGTGATCTGATTTTTTTCTCGTGTACCTGCCTGCTGTGCTTTATGCTGTGCAGACATCAGTGAGAATAGGGAAGTTCCATAAAATATTAGGGGAAGAAAAAATGTTTTGTGCTTAGGAAGAAAAAAGGCTTACATATTTGGATACCTAAACCACTATTTTGGAAATTTCTGAATTTATTTTAATTCATCCTTCAAGCGAACTTGAAAAGCATTTAAATTAAAGGTTGGAAAAAAGAGAAACCTTGCTGTTTAGGTGGGCTAGTGAAAGTTCTCTATCTTCTAAACTAAATTATATATGAAGCACCAACTAGCATGATTTTACTGTGTTGAATATCATATTCACAGGCCACTACCCTTTATTATATCAAACAGAGCACTAGGTCAATGAGCTGAATATGCACAGTGTATGCAATGCATTTATATAGGAACATTTATGAGCCTGCTGAATTTAGAAATTAAATATTTAATTGTTCCTGTCCAAAGAACAAGATGCTAACATCAAATTCATTTAATATGAGTAAGGATGTTGAAGCTGATATTGATTCAAAGGAAAAGATGTGAAAATCTTGTCAAATAGTGTTGCTGTATTGTACAGCCTTGGGTTTCTTTGACTTCTGACTTTCCTAATAACATCGACTAGAAGGTAAAACACAACTGAGAAGGTGGAAACAGGCTCAGAAGACACTGCAAATGCTATTGTGAGTCACTCTCTTTTAATATACAGGCAAAGGCGTATGGGCACGTGGGGTGGGGCACAAATGAAGGCAAAATTTTGCTGTGGAGAAGATGTTCATTTGTTATTAACAGGTGCCTTCAGTGGAGCACTGCCCATTTGTATTAGCAAAGAGGTTGATTCTGAGGATATATATGCACTAATAAATGGTCAAAGTCCTTTGGGCAGCAGGCAAGAGCACCCAAACACGACGACATCCAGACCCATTTGACACTTCCGACCATGTAGTCAATTTTCCTTTTATGACTGGCTTGACAAGGACAGATGTGACAAAAACACCTTGAAACTGATGATGTTTACTAAGAAGGTATAATGTGTGTGCTGTATAAAATGATGGGAAATTCAAAGGCAAACTGCTACCCCATGAGAGAAAAAACTTCAGTATATGACTAATAAGTCTAGCAATGCAGTGTAAGACTGTGGTTCGAAGATTTTAAAAAGGTAAGCATGGGTAAAAAAATCAGCATCTTGAAGAAGCTCTGTACGTACCGAAAAGGAGTCATTCCCGGATAAGCCGAGTGCTTGCAGGTTTGCCCCTGCAAGTTTTGTGAATGTCAGCTAGACAAACTAAACATATTCACAGTTTGTTCTTATAGTTGATTCAAGTAATAAAGTGATATTTGTGATAACTGTGCCATTGAAAACTCTCTTGGATAAGATAGAGGACTAATTCTGGATGACATTGTTCTGAGTGTGGTAATTCACTGCTTTGGTGGTACTGACAGCTGGAATGAGAAATCAGTATAAGATATTTTTATATATATATATATATATCACTACAAGATATATATATTTTTATGTATATCTATACATATATATACACATACACACAGTACATACACAGTACTGTATATATGAGGTATATAGTCTAACTATAGAGCCAGCAGTGCACCCTTGTAGCCTAGAAGGCCAATGGGATCATGGCCTGCATCAGGAAGAGTGTTTCCAGCAGGTCAAGGGAGGAGATCCTGCTCCTTTTCTCAGCTCTCGTGAGGCTGCACCTGGAATATTGGGGGCAGTTCTGGGCTCCTCAGTATAAGAGGGATATGGAACTTCTAGAGAGGGTCCAGCAAAGGGCAATAAAGATGATTAAGGGACTGGAGCATCTCTCATATAAGAAATTGAGAGGGGATCCTATCAACATGTACAGATACCTGAGGGGAGAATGTAAAGATGAGGCCAAGCTCTTCTCAGTGGTGGCAAGTGACAGGACAAGAGGCAATGGGTATAGGTTGAAACACAGGCAGTTCCATCTCCATGTGAGGAAGAACTTCCTTTCTGTGAGGGTGACAGAGCCCTGGCACAGGCTGCCCAGGGAGGTTGTGGAGACTCCGTCTCTGGAGATCTTCCAAACCCACTTGAATGTCACCTGGTGCCATGTGCTCTGGGTGTCCCTGCTGGAGCAGGAGGTTGGACTAGATGATCTCTAGAGGTGCCTTCCAAACTGAACCATTCTGTGATTCTGTGAACTCTCTTTTCATGAATCTCTTTTCTTATCCACTTTCTAGTCCTGTAACTGATAACTTAAAACTTCTGCTAGAGTGAGACGTATTGTTCAGACTTTGACTTGATTAATTTAAATTAACCTTGGGAATACGACAATTTCAGGACACTTTTCTCTGGAAATTATAATTTTGAGGAGGCAGGTGTCTCTGGCAAATCTTTTGAGAACTTGCACACCCTGGATTCTTCTATGAAAGCCAGGCCTTGGGATGCATTTCCCATCAGGACGCACTGTAATGTGGCTGGCACCCTTCCGTGCAGGCTTGGAAACAAACTCAAAGGCACGCCACTAAATTAGCAGTAATGTTCCTTACAACCCAGATACTGTGTAGCATGTGCCAGTGGGGTTAATGAACACTTTACTAAATAACATCTCCCATTTTGGAATACTGACTAAAGGTGCTTCGGAGCTAACTTTGTGGATGAGCTGTTTCTCTGACCAAGATTGTGGTCTCAGCTTATGTGTTTGCTGCATTTCTTACTTAGTACCTTTAGGCAGCAGAGGAAGAGTGAGATTTCTCTTTTTCAAGAAAATCTTCCGTTTCAGATAATGGTCTAATCTGACTTGCACTGGAATCCTGCACTTGATTTCCCCTTCAATATTTGGGTAGTGATTTTTGTGCCCTTCTTTGGGACAGACCAAAAAACTCACAAATTATTGTCACCTTAAAGCATAATGAAACATGAGAATAAGCTCTTTCAAAGCAAAAAGTCAACACAATTCTCCATCTTTTGTGGCAGTAGTAGCAGCTGGCATTTGTAGCCCAGAGTACTGTCCTCTTAATAATGATACTTACTAAGGGAACTTGCTTTTGGTTTTCCTTTTTTAAAAGAGAGAGAAAAAAAGAATTCTTCATTCAAAGTAAGAGTCAGATGTTGCTCTTTACCACCACTTTTCTGTTCTTTATCAATCATGATATTCAATTTGTAAGATATTTCCCGTGGTATCTTAACCATTTACTTACTTTATCATTTACACCAGGAGGATTTGTCACCATGAATTCAAAAGAGATGCTACAGATACATTTATACACACTCGTACACATTTATTACAGAGGAGCATTTAGTGATGCTTGAAATAAAAATGTTCATTTCTCAGTTGATCATTTCCTGTAAATAGGCTGTCATTTCCTGGTTCCATGCTTAGTTTTAGTTTACTGTGTGTTACATGGGCTAGATCAATGCCCCAGAAATGGAGCGTTAGATCATTTGATTTCCCAAATCGGCTCCTGCTTTGCTGTAACATTTATATCAGCTTTCAGCCAAGAATGGAAGTAACCTGTGCCACAAGCTGAGCTAACTTGGTGCATAGGCTGTTTCCCCGACCAAGACTGTGGCCTCAGCCTACGTGTTTGCTTCCTGTCGCGCTCAGCACCTATCGGCAGAGGAGGAAGCCAGGGCTTCCCCTCCTCTTTCAAGAGAGTCCTCAGCTTCCGCCAATGGTCTGACATCCTGGCTGCCACCCAGACCGTCTGACTATTCACATTTCAGTCTAAATAGCTGCATACTTATACAGAAGCATAAATCAGAATATGAGGAAATGTTTAAGAAAGGAGAAATTTATAATTCTTTTTGGATTTCTTCCTAGGTATATAATTGGAATATAACGTT
The DNA here is from genome assembly GCA_032353885.1 of Nothura maculosa. NCBI lineage: Eukaryota > Metazoa > Chordata > Aves > Tinamiformes > Tinamidae > Nothura > Nothura maculosa. The sequence continues at coordinate 1,439,697 of JAUBOD010000140.1, forward strand.
GTTTTGTTATTCAGCTAGGGAAAAAGAGGGAATAAAAATAAATAATGAAGCAAATTTCCTTATTTGGAAAAGAACTGTGCTGTGTTTCAAAGTTAACCATGATATAAAAGTATTTCTACAAACATCTCACAGTAAAATAATAACATCTGTATATTTAACGGCATTGCAAGATTTTTTTTGGGTGAATTTTCCTTTTTACACAGAATAAGACCCACTGGAAAAAACTTAAGCCAGTTTGTAGAGAAAATTGTTGATTTTCTGATAAGTTTAAGAGCATTGCTGTGGACAGTAGAGTCTTAAACTTATAATGCATTTATTTTCAAATATGAACAGTAGTGGGCTTTGATCCACCTACATTTGTGTTTGTTGAGGGCCAAGCATCCTGGAGGAAGAATATTGTTATAACAAACAGGAGTAATATCACTGTAAAAATAGAACAAAAATTGTTGAAACAGGAATACTATTTAGCCAATATCCTGTAAATATTAACACCTACATAGCAGCATGGTGCCCAGATGCTTTGAAAAAGGATGAGTGTCGGCAGCGCTGTTTTACAGGAGAGGTGCAAGCAGGGCAGAGCAGGCAGAGGTGCCTTAGCTGAGGTCGCCAGCAGGACTGTGGAAGATGCAGCCTAGAAACAGGCTCTATGAGTCTCAGTGCAGAGGGCTGCTCTGCAGACTGCACTGGAAGAAGCCAAGGATGTTGGTGATTATTGGTTTTAATCATCCGAGACTGTAGTACTAACAGATTACATATCACTACACTATCATTCTTTATAATTTTCCAAACATTTATAAATAATTCAGACTTCAGCTTGAATATGGTGCTTGAAAGGTATCACGTCACTTTGCCTTGTCACTTTACATTAAAGGATCACAGGAGGCAGTGCTGACACGTTATAGCCATTAAACAAAACACAACATTTTGAAGTGAATGACATCTGGGTATGATATTTTGGTTTATAATGGGAAAGTAGGAGCATTGCTAATAAATCTGGTTAGAAAACTGACATCCCAAGAACAGTTAGGACAGGATATTGACACTGGAAACTCTTATTATATAAAAAAGAAAAGAACAAAAAGGCAATCTTTGATGAAATGAAGGAACATCACGGGGGAAGGAGAGAAGAGCTCCTCGCTGTGATCATTTCTCTGAAATAATATGTCATTATTTTAGTGACTTATTATCCATGTCAGCTTGTGCTAAAATAGGAACCACTGCTTTCAGTGAAAGGAAACAACATCTGAGATTCAGACTGAAAACCAAAGGAAATCCAAACTTCACATTTAATTTTGTTTAAATGTAAAACTAGATTTATTTGAAGATATCTTCGACCTTCAAGCTCCTTCCTTAAATATGGATACAACAGATGGTGTTGCTGAATTTTTAAAGTTGCATGAACAAGCACGTTAAGGGACGGACGTAGTGCAGAGAAAGTCTAGAAACATTTCAGAAGGATTCAGAAGGCAGAACTGCCCAATAAATGAAGAAAGCAAACAGCAAAAGCAATGAGTGCCCATAATGTGCTGGCAAGAACAAGGCTGTTTGTTATTAGTGATAGAGGGAAAAAAAGTAAGACAGTTTTGAAGGCAGCTGAACTAATGATTTCCCTTTTTAAACTTGGCGAGTTGTGTTACAGACTGACATGGCAACTCCGCAGGACTTAAAGGAAGGAAGGGATGGAAATGAGACTCAACGGCAGCATCTCATTAGTGACCAAAAGTGCAGTAGCTTCTGTGGTAAGAGATCTGGAAGGTAACATAGGCAATTTAAGGAGGTTTCAATCAATTAAATGGCTTGCTAGGAGAAATTCTCTTTTTTTAATGGAAGCTTCTGGGACATTCCATTTTAAATGTCTGGATATTATTAATACCGTGTGATGACTTTTTAAGATATTGTGATATAGAGCAAAGAAATGTAGATAAAAGCTTTGCAGGGAAATTTAGAGACTATTCTCAGCCCTCCACTGCCCTCTTTTGCCGCGTACCAGGAAGAGCAGCAATTTGTGCAGTCACAGGTGCCATCATGGCACTGGGCACCTCTCCCTCTTGCAGGACATCTCCCTTTGAAGTGGCTGGCAGACCAGTCACAGCCCAGCAATCGTCCCTCTTGAGTCTTCTCTTTCTATTATAAGGAAAACTACTGCAAATATTAAATCTTTTACATGACTGAGGACCAAATATTCATAGCTGACTTCTGCAGATATTTCACTGGATTCTTAAATAATAAACAGAATTTGAACCAGGGTGGACTTGTCCAGAAAGTATTGCCAAAAGATTAAAACCACATGAAACACTACATTACCCTCCACATACATTCTATTGGGAAATAATACAGCCTTGCTAGTACTACCTCTGCAAGGTGTTTTGCAAAGGAGAAAAACACCTTAATTGTTTACTTCTTTCCATGATGATGATCAAGAAAAATCGTATTTTGAAAATTCTTTGCTGGATCTTCAAAATCTTCCTATTAGTTAACAGGACACACTTGAATAATTATATTTTTGTTTATCATTCTATTTTTCAAGTGCCCTCTAGCAGCTTGAAAATGTTTTTGCTTTTCCTACCATTTTGACATTGAAATTTATGTGGAAAAAATAGCCTTTGGCCTGTAAAGTTATCTTATTATCTTGCCAAGTTTATTTTGTTTGTTTGTTTATTTTGCACTAGCATCATTGACAGTGAAAACACAGTGTCTTGGAATAGTTTTTATCTGTCATGGCTCCTACAAAGTCCATAAAGAATAATAATCCATCATGAACAAATCCATTCATCTCAAATCAGAATTGCCTTCTGGGTAAACTTAGCTCCCCTTATTTCTGTGAGCAGAGATTTTGAGTTTTTGTTCTTGTATTTTATGGAGAAATGAGCCTTTTATGCAGTAGTTATTCATACAAAAATATACATGGAAATATATAGATACATAAAATGTAGAAAATGTTAGTGCTTATATATTGCTTGTATCCGATGATACCATTTTAACTGACAATTATTAGGCTATTATAAGCTGTCGACTTAAAAGGGCTAGCCAAAATTTTCTTTTAATGCGAAGAGGTAGTAATTTGTGAATTTTTAACTTCTGTTATTAATAATGGCAATAAATTTGTTGACACATAAAGTAGTTGTCATCAAATCTTTTCAATGGTTATTTTCTCCAACTTGGGAATAACAGCCTTTGGAAGGTTGATACAGTGCTATACACCCTGCTGTATTAAAGTTTGGGAGCAGGACAGCTGGCAGAAAGAAAATGAGAAGACTGATGGGGTGTCAAAGGAGCATTACAGAGCTCAAAAGAGCAGATGACAAAGCCAAGGAGATGTAGGGTGGGCTGTAAAAGCATACAGGAAAATAGCATGTGAATAAATTAAACTACTCTGCCCCATTCTCAATCCATGTGCTGTGTTGGGATGCATCCACAAGTGCTGAGGGTTCTGACTGATGTCAGTGCAAGGCCACTTTTGATTATCTAGAAGGTTATGGCTACTGGGAGAGATTCCTGAGGGCTGGAAGAAAGCAAGTTTTGTTCCTGATTCAAGAAAAACAAGAGGAAGTCCAGGGAACTACAGAGCAGACAGTCTCATCTTGAAATATGGGACTGAAGAACAACTAGGATACCATCTCCAAGCACATGAAGGTGATCAGCAGTAGTTAGCATGGATCAAAAAATTGGAAATCGTGCTTAGCTCACTTGACAGCCATTCAATGCTGGAATGACTGCCTGGGTAGATGAGAGGAAGGAGGTGAGTATTGTCAACCTTGACTTCAGGAAGGCTTTTGACACTCTCCCTTAACATTCTCATAGACAAGTCAATGAAGTATGAGCTAGACAAGCAGGCAGTAGATTGAAAATTGTCTAAAGTGCTGGGGTAGAGGGTTGTGATCGTGCTGCTTCATGAAGTGCAGCTGAAGGCAGGTACTGGTGGTTTCCCCTGGAGGCTGATAATGGGGTGAATACCAGCTATTTCATGCATGACTTTGGTGTTGGAACCAAGAGCACCCTCAGGAAGTTCACAGGTGATACAAAACTGGGAGGAGTTTCAGCTGGGAGGTTGAAACACTGGAGAGCCCCTTCCAAGGGACCTTGTCAGGGAGGAGAAATGGACAGCAAAGACCTGCATGAAGTTTATTAAAGGGAAGTGCAGAATCCTGCATGTGGAGAGCTATAACCCCTGGTACCAGGACATGATTGGGGCTGACCAGCTGAAGAGCAACTTTGCAGAGAAGGACCTGGTGGAAAGGTTGTTCATGAGTCAGCAATGTGTCCTTCTAGCAGAGAAGGCCAGTGGTATCATGGGCTGTATTACCAGTAGGCTGAGTGAGGTGATCCTTCAGCACTGCTCAGAACTGGTGAGGCCACTTGGGGAGTGCTGGGGCAAGTGCTAGGCTTCCCAGTACATGTCAGATGTGGAACTACTAAAAAAACTCCAGAGAAGGGCCACAAAGATAAATGAGGAACTGAAACATCTCTCATATGAGGAGAGGCTGAGAGAGCTGAAACTGCCCGGCCTGGAGAAGAGAAAGGCTTGGGGGGATCTTATCGATGTGTATTCATGTCTGATGGAAAACGATGATAAGGAGAATAAGCTGCATACTCTTCTCAGTGGTGCCCAGTGACAGGATGAGAGCCAGTGGGCAAAAACAGAAATACAGGAAATTCATGAACACTTGGCAACCTGCTCAAGCTGCCATTCTCTGAGCAAGGGGATTGAACCAGATAATCTCTAGAGTCGCCTTCCAGCCACCACTATTCTGTGATTCTGTGATTCTCTTTCCTCTCCAATCTACATGTGGCCCAACCCCACTGAATTTTTGGCAAATATATCAACATGCCTGTGTTCCTCCAGCTCTTCTACGAGCAGGATATAAGGGAGAAAAGGGAGAACACAGAGGAGCCAGAATTACACCAGGCTAAGGAGTTCAAAGAAGGGCCTACAATTACAATGTAGGTGAAGCCACAGTTCTGCATATGAGCAGCTCACAGTTGTCACACTGCTGCCCGACAGAGTCCGAGACACTTGGCAGCTTGATGATAACAAATGTGTGGAGGTAACAAACTTCAGAGAATTCACAGCAAGTTATCTGTGCTCAGCCTTTCCTTCCTTCAGTTCCATGTGTATAGAGAGATACTGTAGATACTGATACTGTATTGCACAGTCCTTCTCAAGATTTATGAAATTCTTGACTTCAGTTTCAAAGATTCTATTTTGTTCTCCTTGATTTTTCTTTTGTTTTGGTCTTTTTTAGAAAAAAAAATTGATTTACACCGTAAGTCCAGAAAGTTAAATTATAACTTTAGTGTACTCAAAAAAAAAAAAACAACCTACCTCTACTTTCTGGCAAAATTGTAAGCTTTTACTTTTACTTTGCTGAAGATACAATGTGTGAAGAACTGGAGCATCACAACAGAGCATCAGGGTGGAAAACCTGTAACACAAGGACTAAGCTGCCACCCTATGGGAAAGAAATGACAGCATCTGATAACAGTGTATTATTGGCTTGGATCAGGAGTGTGCTTTGGCAATGATGCTGCTGATTGTTCCCACTTGCTTCCCTTTGGCTCATATCTCAGAGCTGTCTCAGAGAGCAAGAGCTGGGTTCTTTTGGGATAATCTACACCACAGGATGCAGTGCAGAAGCCCTCCTAATGTGCTCCATTTATCACATACTAGAGAGGTGGTTATACACAGCATCATAAAAATAGGGCTTGCTCCAGGTTTTTCCAAAAGCTTCAATTTGAAAGTGCTTCCAGCTCTAACTAGCTTTGAACTGACTCCAAAGTGTTGCTTAGAATTAATTCCATAAAAGAAACTTTTTCCTGTGTTCTGTAGAATTTTCTGCTACAGTGCAACTGTAAAGAGATGCAAAGGGCAGTAGTCATGCATGTTGCATTGAACTTCAAAGGAAATTGGATGCCAGACAACCTCAGGATATTTTAGATGTTCCAAAATACTGGACAGTAAAAAAAAGAAACAGTGACAGGCACCAAATTATTGAGAATTTAAATATATTTTTTATTGGGTCTAACAAAAAGAGCAAAGAAGTATGGCACTGGCCATCTATTAAGTGAATCTATTAATAGCAGACTGTTGTTATTAATTATATTAAGGAACTGCAATTATATTGAATTATCTATTTATAAAATATAAGTTAAAAAAAAGAACCGAAGGTAACTGTGAGGTCCAAGTGTCTGACAAGCCTGCAGGATCAGATCAATGAGCTTTGAGAAGCTGAAACTCATTGGGAAATAGCTGAAGGGAAACATCTGTATAGACAGACAACTGGATGACACAACTGTACATAGAGAAGTGTTAGGAATTAGAGAGGAAGAGTTTCAATGAAATATCTAAAGAGTGATTGCAGGGCATACTTTATTTAACTTTTTGTGAGTGGTCTACCTTGTGTACAGGGGCATTTGGACAGGAACATCCTTGGTCTTATTTTTCCCTAGTCCATGGAAGACTTCCCTTGGCTTTGTGGTAATAATAATTGGTTAAAAAATCCAAGAAATATTTTACAAATTTGACTTTGCTAATTTGCATGACGGGTATTGCAGTGCAAGCCTCCATCACCAATAATGTTCCATTGGGTCTGTCTGTTTAGGCTAATGGATCTTACAGTTTAGGCGGAAGTTATCCTTCATGGGTACTGCTCTTAGCTGTCCTGACTCTTCTTTGTTTAATTGTCATTGCCAAGATTGCTGGAGGAAAATACAAAATTTTATCCTTATCAAAGACATAAACAAGTCCTAAATATGATGAAGGCAGTTAAAATCTCAAATAATATCTGGATGCAGTTTAGATTGGACAAATGTGCCACAGCATTCTGTCACTGACGTAATTAACAAAAAATTTGAGAAGAAATAACCTAAATTTCATGTCAGAGGAAGGAAGTTAACCTTTATGGTTTTGACAAATCTTTACATACACTGAAATTTTATGCCTTACCTCCTTTAGCAATACCAATATAAATTAAATAAGTATGAACTTTGCAAGCTCCTGAACTTCAAGCAGAGTGGAGACAGCTGCTTCTAGGCAATTGATAGCTCAAGCTGGTATAATAAATTGGGCTCTGGAAAGTGAAACATTTACAGAGGATGAACAAATAATAGTTCACTGTACAGGGAGATCTATATCTAAAACAGCTGTTGTCACAACGTTGAAAATGAATGGAAGACTAAATGGAGGGAAGTTAAAGACTGCAGAACTTTTTTAAAGGAAATTTGCATGGAAAATTCTTAAGAATTCCTCTGTGAATCTAAAAACAGACACTTAAAACTGTCCTCTGACGCAGTCAGCAAAGCAGTCAGAGCCAGATTCTTCACACAGATAGTTCAGTTATTATTCTGTGGCATTAATAAAAAACAAAGACAAAAGATGCAGTGTCTGAACTGTGCTTCTAATCATAGCAGTCCTGTATTGCTAACAGTTCTATGGTGATTAAACAAAGGTTTTATACAAAGGAAGGCGTAATCAGGAAGCTACTACCCTTTCAATTGGGATATATTGATAACAGGATCTCCCTACAGATCATATTTGATAAGAGAACAGAAGCAGCTTGGGAACCGAAAATAGTAATGACTTAACATCCCTGGGAAACTTGACAACCAAAAAGACCCCCTGAAGAGCCAATTAGTTCAAAATATTTCAGTATTCTTCCCAGTGAAGTCATAACCATAAACACTACTTGCTGATAAGATGATCATCTGGCACGGTAAAAATAAAGATATCCGAATATCAGCTCATACAAATGGAGATATAAAGAGCTTTAAACAAAAAGAAAAAAAGTAATCAGGATAATTACAGGTACAATAGGGACTGACTCTGACCAAGACCTCAATGACTTGGAAATTTCAGTGTCCGGAGTCTACCAAAGGCTATTCTTTGAAAGTATTACAGAATTACAGAATGGTTAAAGCTGGAAGAGATAATCTGCACAAGCAGGGTCACCTAGAGCCCATCATTGCACAGATCGTGTTCAGGTGGAATTTGAAGATCCAAAGATGGAGACTCCCCAGGCTCCCTGGGCAGCCTGTTCCAGGGCTCTGTGACCTTCACAGAGGAGAAATTCTTCTTCATATTCAGACAGAACTTACTGTGTTTCAGTTTGTGCCCATTGCCTCTTGTCCTGTTGTGGAGCTCCAATGAAAAATAACCTGGCCCTATCCTCAACTCGTCCTTAAGATATTTGTAAAGGCCGACAAGATCCTCTCTTAGTCTTCTATTCTCTTGACTAAACAAGCCCAACTCTCAGCCTCTCCTCATATGAGGGATGCTCCAGTCCACAAGTATTGACAGTTCTGCAACAGTGTTTTCACACTTAAGGATCCAGCTGTCTAAAAGATTTCTAGGCCAAGCATATCTGATTAGATCTGTATATGAAATAAGAAAATTACATGAAGGATTCAACAACATTAATTTAAATATTAAGTTTGTGTAGTCTAACTAAATGACAAGAAAATGAAAATACACTAAGCAGATCATCTGCCTTGGAGGTACAAACAACGATGAGACAGGAGATTTTTCAGTGTTTTGTGCTCAGAGCACATAAAGCAACTGAAAAATACTACAATATCCATAATGTTGAGAACTAGGTATAAGTGTATGACAAATTCTTCCTTCTTACCTATATTTTTGAAACAAAAACAAAACACAGAAAAAATAATGCTTAACATGCTTTATATTATTTGAGTCAACAGCTGAATAATTGGTTCTTTAAAGCCCAGGATACTTGCATTTCTAATCATTTTGTTCCATTAAATTAAGGATCTGTTTGTTTTTTATTGTCAAAAAGATCATATCTAACTGATAAGACTTGTGATTTCTGAGTCTAACAACTGAATACTCAGTAATGCTGAAAGCATTGTTTGTATCAGTATTTTTCTGAAAAGTGAAAAGAAGCACTTTTAAAAATTAAGTACATACTTTAAATACATACCATATGAGCATACTGGAAAATAAAAGCAAAATAGAACTAAGTAAATGTAGGCTCTGGTAAAAGACTTAAGTGTATTCTCAAAACCTCTTATAAACAGTGATCAAGTCTCAAATTATATGATTTTATCCTTTTCCCACTGATAGTAATAGACACTCATGAAAATTCTTTCTTTACTGGCCCTTCCTCCAATGGAAGAACCATTAAGGACGTGTTTCGTTTTGGAGATACAAAGGTCCCGTTGCCTTTACTGAGAACTTAATACGCACCTTCTGATGAGAAAATGTGGCCTTAAGAATTGGCCAATTAAAGATCCGTACCCCAAAAAAGATTTCCATTATATGGACGTTTTTGTGCGAGTTACCAGTGAGCTGCAGTGATTTTTTTCCATCCAATTAGTAGTTTGTTATTTCCGAAGCCCAGTGATTTAACTGAATATCTAACATTAATTGAAAAAGCAACATGCTATTCCATGGAATCTTGTTTTACATGATGTTTTCTTTTTTTTTTGTTAACAACGATAACTGACCTTTTAGAAGCTAGCTAAAAATTTTCACTTTGAATCTTCTGTCATGTTAAATGCAGGGTTTTCATTAAAAAAAATAATTTGATACCTTGTTGCTCTTGTGATCACAGACACATTTTTACAGCATAGAGATCCCTGAAGTCAGGGGGTGTCCGTGTGAGCTCAAGTCCCATCTTTTCAGTTTTCCTTGGAGTGTCCAACTCTGAGAGTTGAGTGATAGGCAATATGAGAAATCTCTGCATGTATGCATCAAATTGAAAAACTGGACCTGTGTTAAAAATAAGGCAATGATGATACAAAAAAATTAAATTTGAAATGAACTGAAAATTCAGCCTATGTGTTCATGAAAATATATGGAATTTTTAGAGGGAAATTGTACTACAATAGTGAGGATAGATGTCATGATTTGTTTTATGAGACTCTTTAAAATCATCCACTTTGACATTCTAATTACACCTAAATATATCAGCCTCCCAATACTTTTAGGTGAAATCGGTGTCTAATGATCTTAATTTGTAGTAAAAGGTGGCGTTTTACTGCACTGAAAGGTTCACAGACCAGAAAGCAAATAAAAAACCCCACAATGTATTTGTTTACAATTTTTAGGCTTAGCATGCTATTTTGAGACCTGTACCTGCTAAAATGTGCTGAAAAAATCACAGTTGCCAAAATCCAACATGCAAATCATGGTTTGAAGTGGAATCTTTCTACCCTAGATATCTAACCCATATTTCAATCTTAGATGTCTAGCAAGGCCATCCCCATGAGGATGCTTGGGCAATGGAAAACAGTAGGTGCTTGTGAGAGCCTCCAGAGGGAGATGCTGACCAGCAAACCGTGTGTCTTCTTCTAGGGAAACACAAACGCTCCCTGGAGGCCTCCAGGCCCTCCTGCTTCCCTCCACCCATTACAGAGAATGAGGCCCTGGTGCTTGGAGGATGGTTTCATTGGGCTCCAACATTTAGTCACAGCTCAGCTGGTGCTTTACTGCAGCACCTTGAACACTTGGGTTTGGCAGCCCTGGCTTATTGGCATTGCTTTTTTTCCTTTTCTTTCTTTCTTTCTTTCTTTTTTTTTTTTTCCCCTCCTGTATTTATGTATCTACTGCTTCAAATGCTGTTTACAGGAATATTGATAGTTTAATGTCCCATGTGGAATCAGGAAGGTCTCAGTTCTGTATCCAAGTACTTACTTTTATAGAAACCTGGTTTCAGTTGACACTTTGTAGATGAGCATGTGAACAAGACTGTTAAGAAAGAAGAGCCAATATATGGATCCTCTGCAAAAGGAAGATCTCTACCACCTCAGCAGAGTAAAGGAGATATGCTCAGGGGTCTTCTTAGGTGCTTAGTGGTCTTCTTAGGAGTCTCAACCTATTATTTGTTAGGATTACGTGGTAGGGAATATCTGCAATTGAACCAGCATGTCTTGTTTTTTAAAGCTGCTAAAGATAATTTTTTTTTACTGAAGTTCTTCTGGGAAGCAGGAATATCCCTGTCTACTTGGTAGTTGGGTAAAATGCTGACAATTCCACTGTTTGTTAGCAATTGGCTTTTCAGTGCGAACATGTCCCTGCTTATTGTATTTATGGCCCTTGTTAACTATATGCACGCAGGTGAGTTTGCCAGGCTATGGAAGCTGACGTTTGCTCCTGCAGAGAGCTGCCTTTATGTGGAAACTTATCAGATACCAGAGTGATTCATCTACTACGTCAGGATGGCTGATCAGATTTATTTCAAGGCAAAATCAAACAGTTGCTTTTGGCATGAAAGACAGGAAAGGCAGAAAGAGAAATGACACTATATAGTTAAAAACAGACTTTGTCTTATACCTTACTTCATTGGACTAGTGAAGAAAATAGTGTTTTTTATTTCCAAATATTTAATCATAACAAGTAACATTCAGTCATAGCAACGTAGCTTTAAATTAAGCAGGATCCCACATTACAGTAGGAAACTTAAGTATTTTTTAAATGTTCTTAACCTTAAGTGGCAATAAAATCTTTGAAAAAAAATCAGTGTGTGTGTCAAAAAATTGACAGAGACGCTGTCATGAAGAGACAGCTCTCCTGCAAACGTGATGTTGCCTCGCAGCCCCGAGCCACTGGGCAAGATGCAGAAGTAGGTTAGAAGGAAGGACACAAGGAAAAAGATAAATATAAGTTTTCTCCAGAGGATTCTCATTTCTGTGCTTATTAGCAAGGATATTAATCTGTAACTTCTCCTTCTTGGCTTTTTTTCCTTTTTTTTTCATTTTTAGCTAGTTGAAAATCATTTTGAAAGTGAAATAATCAGCTCAAAGATGATGTGTGTGAGAACACAAGTACTTTTGCTTCTGAAATACTCAAAAATAGTTACTCTAACTAATAAGTTTGTAGGGAAAGAATAATAAGTGCAAAGAAAATGTTATTCTAACACTTCTGTGAAAGTTTTTAGAACCACGTAGCTTTCCTGGTCAGTTGCCAGTGTCCTGCCCCTGGCACAAGCCCTTTGCGAGTGGGATGCTGAACCTGCTGAGAGCCTGGCGGCTTCCAGAGAAAGTGCCAGGCCAGCCTGAACTCGCTGCCTCACCCAGGGCCAAACCATGAGCAGTCTTGGGCGGGAAGTATTGAGACAGGAAAAGCTCAGGCTGTCGTGAAACTCCTTTGTCAGCCTCTTACAGTGGAGAAAGTATTGGAATTTATAAACGTGGCGGCAGAAATTGAGCATCTGATGGAGATGAGAAGCTTCTTTTTCCTTCCTCATGATTTGGTGTATGATCCGCTTCCCTCTCTATAAAGTAATAAGGAAAAGGGAAACATTTTGGTCCATCCTGCTTGCTGTCTTACTGCGTGCAGACAGTAAAGTGAAAGCTTTGTTCATCATGTTAGATAATTGTGTTGTAGAAAATGCAGGATGGAGTGATGCCTTTTGGGGTACTGTGTAGCTGATCAGACTTTTTCCCACTCCCCAAAACAGAGGTGCTGCCTCTTGCCTTTCCTGGAGATTATTTCCATGTCTCTTAGGAACGACCAGAAGGGTAGCCATAGTTCCATTTCCTCCAGGTCCACTTTCAAAGATTTCCATGTGAAATTAATGCTGCTAATGATACTAAAAAGTTTAGCTTGCAGCACCTCAGAAATCTATATTTGCCCAGATGAAAGGCACAGGGTATTTGTAGGAATTCATCAGCTGCTGAATACAAAGATCTTGAGAACTAGAGCATAACACGGAGTATGCTGGTCTGTAATAGGTGGATTATGTTAGGAATTTCCATAGGAGATATTACCAAACTAATTTTGAAAAAAAATAAGTACAATAGCTTTCCATTTGTTGTGGGTTCTGGTACATGGTCAAAGTGTGAAATGAATTGTAGACCCCTATCACTTCATCTGGAAATCTGACATTTCTAAAGCTGATGACAGATGATTTTCCAGGCACATATCTGAGTTATTTAAACTGCGAGGTTGCTATTATCTTTCTGAAATGTCAGACTGCTTGTCTGAACACTATAGAGCCTCCTTTCCTTTAAATGGCATTAAATATGTGAGAGCAGAACACATAGGGTCAAATAAGGACCCCTTTCTGCAATAAACAACTCTCAGGTCATAAATCTTCACTTTATGTAAGTCTCCAAAAAGTTTTCAGCACATTTTTGTCTGACCTTTTAACAAAGGCAGTAGTACCTCTGCTTGCCGGGCGACTGATTTTTGCTCATCTCTTGAGAGTTAAAATGAAATAGCTGTGATCCTTTACTGCTGCTTCAGAGACTGCAGAAAGGGAAAAAGTCCTTATCCGAATGCATAGCTTCAGGAAACTACCAACAGCTCTTAAGAAAGTAAGTGAAAATATTCCAGAAACCCCCGCTGCTACAAATGGGACTGCTTGCCAGTCCTATAGGTTTAACATTTTAATAATAATTTCAAGAGACAAATATGTATCATGACAGGGAAATCAGACTTGCATCCAAAGAAAGCAATTTCAAACAGGAAACAGTGGCAGAATTTCACGGTTCCTTTCAGATAAGAAATGTAAGCCAAAAACAAACATGGAAAGTAAATTAAAATGCCACATAAAGACTCCTGTAAAAGTTAGATTTTGAAAAAAAATCCCCTAAAAAATGTACCTAAAACTTGTTGTGAACGTGTGCTTTCCCTTTGTGGCTCTGATAATGAAAGAACAAAACCAAGCACTGTTAATGATTTAGTTACACTGAGTGTAACAAAAACATGTTTGATAAATATTTGTGTTTTGTCTTTATTAAGACAAATTTTGCTCAGCTGCTAAAATCATTGATTGCAATAATAGCAAGAGCAGGTTTCCATCTGACACGCAAGTAACAGGGAGAATGTTCTTTTTTCTTACATCTAAGCAATAACACAACATTTCAGTCTCAAGTGGATACAGAACCCACCCACATTCCCATTTTTGCCCAGCCTTAGCTCATGCTGGCGCTCCATGTTTTGCACACGAGCGACGTAGAACTACGCGTCTGTGCATGTGCCTGGCTGCAAGTGCTCGGCGAGGAACTGTGGAGATCCTGGCTGTTTTTGCAAGGACATCCAGGAGCTCGCACGTGTTTTGGGTGCCCTCCTGCCCTGCGCCCAGGTACAGAGTGTTTCCCACTGCTCCCAGCTGGAGAGCGTGGCGGGGGGGCTCTGGCTGCAGCAGCCGTTCAGCTGCAGAGGTCTGCATTGCAGTCGGGCTGTGTGAGTCAAGAGGGCAGCTCCCACACAATGGCACGAGCTGCTTGTACTTCCCCATCCCGGGAAAGGGCCCTGCGGAGCAGAACTTGCATTTGAGCTTTGTTTTGCAGATGGGCTACCAAGTGCGGGGTGTTTCTGGGTTTACCCAAAACATTTGTCTTACTCAACAAACTGCACAACCTGCACTGCAATGGGCTGAGAGACCTTTAACAGAGAGGAACTATGGAACAGGAAATCTGTAATCATTTCTCTGTATATGTCAGGCTGTGGCCAAATGTAAAGTAACTGTGCTAACATAAGAAAAATCATCTGATAATAGGCTGCTGCCAACGAGTCACATCTCAGAGGAGGAATAGTCTCGGTACAATCTTTGCCTTGGTTTTGGTTCCAGAACATGTTTCTATCTCATGACTGTAATAATACTCAATCATCATGCTATAATTAAGAGCTTTTCATATAATCATCTGTATAACTGATTACTTTGGGCTATACCCTGCTCGTACTGAGCCTCCTGGCAGACTTCCCACTGACATCAGCAGGAGGATTGGACCTTTTCTTAGCTATTTACCAATATTGTTTAACAGTTCTACACATATGAGACAGTTCTCAGTGGATGTAAATTATTTAGACTCAAATTCTTGCACTGTTAAGATGCCACATTAGAAAGAGCATGTTCTTTTTCAGAATCTTGAGTGATTTTGCTTCTAAAGAAAACAACACAGAAACAAATTTTAAAAGTATGAAAAAAGCTTTATCCAAGAGAATGACAATGTTAGACTTTAAAGGAAAATAGGAAGGAAAGTGACAGATATTTTATTGTGGACAATATAGCAACATTCACTTGACAATTAAACCAATTAAACAATAAAACAAGCAAATTCACTATAATTTTTAAAGAAATATATTCATAGATGTATTCCTTATGCTAAAAAAAAAAAGATAGTTCAATCTTTTTGACCAAACTTTGTCATTAACTGTGATGGCACCAAGATGCCCAGGAGATTAGCAAGATGCCAAAAAGGATTGGAATTTATAGGAATTATAGGAATAGCAAGAACTTTATAACATTAACTTGATAAGGAAAGTAAGCACTAGCTTTTAAAGGTTAAGAACGTGTTTTTTAAATTATTGAACAAAATAATTTATTTTGACTTGAGCATGAGTTCACGATATGAAGCAGTTTTAGAGAATAAGCCTTAGTTTCATGTCATAAGGTGCTGAATTTCTCCGAATTGGACTTCTCTTATTTTTCACAATTTGTACTGGAAGGACTAGCACTGAAAGGGTATCGTTATAGAAAATGATCCCATCTTACTAGAAATAAAAGTTGGTCATTACTCCAGAGGACTTCAGCTTGAAAGCCAAGACAGTAATTGGAGACAGTTTGTTGAAAAGAGAAGGGAAAATTTCTGCAGTGCCAGGAGAGGTGTTTGAATTTGGCAGCTGGTCTCTTGGTCTCCTGAAATTCCGTGCTTCCCCAGCAGGTCACTAGGCTGCTGGAGGTGACAGTGCAGGTGCCTGAGTGTTGCATAACAGGACTCCATGTCTTTCTTTCTAGGGATTAAAGAGGGGCTAGTCGGACTAGCCTGCTAACGTGCGCGGGCTGCACGAACGCCCTTGCTGCGGGTTGCAGCTCACACTGTTGGGCAACAGGCCCATCATTGCCAAACGTTGTTTCTCTCGCCTTCCTGTGGAGCTTTTGTTTCTCTTCCTGTGAGAACAATAACAGCAGTGGATAGAGCACAGAGGCTGCGTTATAGCGAGGTTATAGTGGGCGTTGGTGGGACCACCACCCTTCAGGAGGTCTGGTCGCCTGATCATGCAGCGGGGACATCCCCTGTCACTGCACCACAGTACGTGGCCTGTGCGAGTTCCTGCCTTCCCACCACGTCGAAGCACATGAGGGGATTTCACACATGGGTCAGGGAGTGCAGGGGCACTTCCTGACTAACTGCAGATAAAACACTCGGTACCGAAGAGCCTCACGAGAGCGGGTGTTGCAGGGGGTTTCACTTCGGGCTGGGTACAGGTCACCCTGCGGCCTCACTGCCTACCAGCGGATGAAGCCCCTTAGATGCTTGTGGGGTTTCATCTGCCCTGGCTTAGCGAGGTCCAGGGGAGGCCTCCGTGCCTACGCGGAGGCTGCGCTGCGTCGCTGCAGGGCGACAGGCAGGTTTGCTTCAGGCACAATGGTTCTCCTGACCTGAGATGCCGATGGTCAGTTCCTGCTGGCTGCAGTGCCACATGCAGGTGTCCTGGAGAGGTGGTGCCGCGCGCTGCTCTGCCCAGTGAGGCTTCCTGGCACCCTCTGTTAGCCGCAGCACTGAGCCGCTTCTTGAGTCCAGACAGTCTGAAGGAGAGTACAGGACCTAGGGCTGCCTTCTTGCTAATTCTAGCTCTCTGCTTAAGCACATGGGTCTCTCTGTCCCTTGTTCTATCTGTTTGCTTGCCTCGCTTGGATTTTATGAAGGTTAAAGATTCATTCATTGTACAGTATTCCAGAGATATACAGCTCTCTATATGACTAGGTTCTGTAAAAGAAGTTGAAATCCTGCAGTAAACCTGCTTTGTTATCATATAGCCCTAAAGAAAGAAAGAAGGAAAGGAAGGAAGTTAGAAGGAAAGAGAATCAGCCACTTATTCAGGATATTGGCAGAGAAGTGATTAGAAGTGCCAAAACTGAGCCAATAAAACAGTCCTGGATGGAAACATTTACTATGAGCAAATAACTACTTTCAAATGGCAAATATTTCCAAAATGCTAAAAATCTAACTTCTGAGTTCTTGTTCTACATCATAATAAGCTGCTTTATTAATTAAAGTTTAATTTTCATATTCCATATCCTCATTTCCTGTTGACTTTTTATCATACTTTAATACTAAGTTAAATATCACAATATGCTCCTACCAGATGTTACAGTTAGTGATGTATATTGGACAATGTTTTGTTAGAATCTGTATTTAATACCTAAGAATTACATTTTTTTTTGCAAAATTTTACCCCAAGAGGATTTTTTAAAATTCTGATTCCTTCTGAAAACAAATGTCAAAATATTAGCTCCCTGACATTGGAAATTCTTCTCAGCTGTAATTGTGATTATCTTAAGTAATTTATCTTCTGAAAACAAATAGCCAAATGGCTGCTAGAATATGCAAACCTATGTATTGGAGTCTGCTGATGCTCACAGCTTATGTTTTCCATTTGAGCAATTTTCCTAGTTTAAATATTATATTGTTCTAATGTATGACACTTTACACAGGTCACCTTTACTCTAAACTAGCTTTCAGTCATTTAAATCTTTTGCTCCATTATTTTTATCGGACATTATCCTGCTGTTAGTTTCCTGGTGCAGTGTGTTTAAAATGTCTCCAGATGTAAGGGTTTTTTGTTTGACCTATTCTTTTGATGGTTAGATTATGATTTGAGAAAAATTGACCATTTGCATTTAAAGAAAAGTATTTATGAAAATTTAAAATTTCTGTAGTAAAAATATCAGTTCAAATTCTTCCCTGTACAGAAGTCTCCTTTTTCTTTAATATCCCCTTTCTTTGTGTGAGTGCGTGTAGACATATCCACATCCCTACGTAAGAGCTGACAGGATTTGAGGTTGAAAATTTTATGATACCTGGAAAATTTTTCAGCTTATACATTTACAAAATGATGTAGTTGTAGCTGTGTAGGAGACTGGTTTGAATTGTGTTTGTCTTGACATTGTTGTCACACAATTGCCACGTCCTGACCTTGGCCTCCTCTTGTAAGAGACAGTTTTGGATCGTGTTTGTGTCGACGTTGGTGTCGCACCACTGTGACCCAGTCGGCATCCTGTCCCCGAGGAGGCCACCCCATCACCTGGAGACCCGAATGGTGACATTCCCAGCGGTGCCTGCCCAGCCGCGCTTGTGCGGGGGGCAAGTGAAGAGGAAACTACCATGAGCACCAGAGCACACGACAGGAAAAAACACATACCAAAAACTTTGAGGAAGTGGGTGGACTCTTGCAGAATGGGAACAATTAAAGGGCTGCCTGATCCTCCCTTGGTGCTTCTTTTCTTTTCCCTGAACTCTTCCTCAAGGGCCCGTCACCAGCACCAAGTGGAGCCAGCGACACGTAGCTGGGCTGGTGGGGCTGGTAGCTAACCTTGCTGCGCCTCTCCTGCCTGCTTGCCTACGTTTCTTTTTCCCTTCATTCTTTCTCTGTCTTATCACGATTAATCCTTGTTATGAGAGCAGGCCTTGCAAGGTCATACAGCATTTGACCCGCTTTGAGTCTTAATCTCGCTCTTGGGATCATATCAGAACCTCTCCCAACAGCGGATCGGGACAACTTGCCAGCTCAGCAGCCCAGTTTAGGGTGTGGAATGGGACTGATTTTTCTTTTTTTCCAGATTCTGTTTCACTGTATTTAAGATTCTGCAGGCCAGACTGTGCCCTCAGCTGCACCTGTGCAGCTGCGCTGGTATTAATAGTGTTGTACAAGTGTAATTGCGGATGTCATTTGGCCCGCAGTTATACAGAATAACATGCTTTTTTTTTCTTAGAGTCATTTTTTCAGAGCAAAACCACAATTTAACTACAGAGGAACTGTAACACTTCAAGGGATATCATGACTAAACAAATCGGGGAGG
>JAUBOD010000140.1:1458560-1471885 GCA_032353885.1 Nothura maculosa
TCAGAGCAAAACCACAATTTAACTACAGAGGAACTGTAACACTTCAAGGGATATCATGACTAAACAAATCGGGGAGGCAGTGTTTCAGAAATTTAGTGATCAACCAGAACAGTCAATTTGAAGGAAAAAGTGTCTCTGGCATTTATATTTGAATTATTTCTGCTTTCATTCTTGTAAATCGTGCCTCAAAAGCCGATTGACTTTTCAAAATTGAAGAGTGCTGAAAAGCACAAGAATTCAGAAGACAGAGAATCCATTCCAGAGTCACTGGGGAGAATCAAGGCCTATTTGTTATGATAAATGTAGAAAACTGGTTTTGTATTAGAATGTGATTTTGGCCACTGCTTTGGCCTCTTGTCATTTACTGCTACAAATTCAAAAGAGTGCCTGGTATGTCCAGCCAGGCCCCTTTCCCTGTCCTGCACTCTTGGATACGCTTCAGAGCTCTGCTATTTCTTTTCATTTTTGTGTTAGCACCTTACCCAAAGCAAACTGAGGCCTATAGAGGTACCCAAAGCAAACTGAAGCTTATAGAGCTGTTTTTTGGTTTTAATAGGCTTACTTTGAATCTTAGCCTTAATGAGTTGCTAGAGAAAAGTTCTCAGTTTAAACGTTTTATGTAGCATTTATAAAGATATTGCTGGCTGTAAGTTAGGTTTTTATGGAAGGGTTGCAGCCTGGCCATAGCGCAGGACCACGCGTTCGTGGCGGTGCCTCGCGGTGGTGCCTGTGAGGAGGTGCAACCCCTCTCCTTCTTCCTCCATCTCGACTGGATCTGCTGCTGAGCTGGGGTCACATCGGGACATACAAAATGACAAGTGAAGATGAAACTTCATTTTCAGCCTTTAATTTCTATATTCTGTAGGGAAGGTGATTTATGATACAGCGTTGTCCTCTTTGCTCTGCTATGAGATGAAGAGATGTCTGATAGTGAGTATCCATCTTCCTTGCTGTTATTTTGATTGGGATTGGGGGATGCAAAAGATGCAGAAGACAGTGATGGTGCCTTTCAGAATATTATGAGGTGAAGAAATGTGCCCTTTGACTTAGCAGATTCTCAGGAAAAAAAAAAAGTCTCAGGAAAAAGAAATCTCTGCAAGGAAACCAGTGTCTGTTTGCTGGTTTTAATTAGCACATAGCAGTTTTATCATGTAACTTTCAGTGATCATAGTGGTTATATGTATTTTGAGATGTACACAGGGGCTAATTTTTTAATATTTGAGTGTTTTCAAGAAGTTTCTGACATAAATAAAAAGGACCCTGAAAAAAAAGGTAAAGCCTCCTGTTTTGCAAATTCAGTACAGATCACAAAGTTATTAGGTGAGGATTTGTTGTCATTTCTAGACTAACAGTGATATTGCCAGGGCTGACAGGTAGTTTATTGCTCAATATGCTGATAGTTACGCTCCTTCCTTCCCCATCAGCTCCTGTGCAGAATTCCTCTAGGAAAAAGTAACAGCAAGAGCTCAGGTTTCTTTGTAGAAGTTGTCACCGGCAGAAGCCCTTACACTTGAAGTGGGAGTGAAAGGCGAAGAAGAAAGATAAACAGAAGCTTTGAGGAAGGTGGTTTGATGTGAGGAAACAACATAAGAGATGACTGGGTGGAGTGAGTGCTCTGCTTTTTTATGATTTTCGAGCTTTGCCCAGAAATAAAGGGAATGTTTGTGTCTAAAGTCAGGCAATCGGGAGAGTGATTTGTAGGCAAGAGCCCAGCAGGTTAATGGAGGAGTCTGCAGTGGCTGTGAACTGTGAGGCTGAGGGCAAGAGGCCGTGGGTGCTACCACTGCCTTCCTTTCCTTTTCCTGCGAAATAAATATATCAACTCTACCATAATCAATGAAAATTCCTGGAGTCACTGAATGGAAGTGATGTCAATGGCTTTAGTCACTGAAAATCTGTATTAGTTTTTGGTTAGTGGCTACAAGTTATCAAGAAATATATCTTTAGGGCAGTGAAACCTATTGTCTCTCTTGTAATTTTGGAATGTATTTCAAGTGAAGTCAGCAGTGTTCCACTGATGCATAACAAGCTTAATTGAAGGTAAAATTATTTCTATTTGTAGACAGAGTGCTAATACTGAAAGAGTAAAGTTCCCCTTTGTGCAAAAGGTCTGAGTGCAGCAAAAGAAGTATCTCTTGAGTACTCAAAATAATTTACCTACCAAAAATGAATGGGCGAAGAAATGTCATGTAAAAGACACAAAACAACCATGTATAAAAACACTCAACTGGTTGGGTGTTTCTACTACATCCACTTTAGTGACTGTGGTTGGAACTGGATGGTAGGAGACCATCCTCCAGTGCCATGATCAGAAAAAGAATGAGAAGTTATTAAGGGAAAATCCTTGAAATTGAGTCTAGTGCACAGCAAAAAAACAAACAAACAAATACAAAGAGAACAAGATATTAAATTGCAGCAACACATACACAGATATTTAAAGTAATATGGTGATTTTTTTTATCTGAGTGAAAAAATAACATCTTTTTGTGGTGGGTGTAAAAATGTTTTCTTTGCTGGGAAAAAACTGAAGTATCAACACTGAGCAGGTTTATTCATTTTCACACACGATGAATTTTCAGAATTGTGTCACAGTGTGTAGGTACATCAAGCATTTGCTTCTGAAAATGATAGTGATTGATATTTTATCTTTTTAGAAGAATCACTGCGCTGCATAATCTGAGCACACACAATGACTCAGCAGAAACGGGAGAGCAGTAATCAACATGATTTTTCCCCCAGCAGGAATAAATCTTTTTGACTCTGAATCAAAACAAGTTATCACAGAGCTCAAACTGATCTGAAAATTCCAAATAGCAGCAAAACATAATTAAAGAGGAAAGGTTTAGGCTTTTAAATATCAAGTTCTATATTTAAATCTTTCAGGAACTAATTACGAAACCTTTATTTTCTTTTTTTTCCTCCTTCACTCAAGTGACAAAATATGGTAACCTAAAACAGGAAACTACAGCAAAAACACTACTTACAAATTATCCTTAGCAATGTAGCGATGGAATTGGTGAAGAGGTTGAATGGTCCCATAGTGTGGCTGGAAAATTACACAGATTCAGAGCTGTCTGCTTCTAATCACAGAATCACGGAATGGCTGAGGTTGGAAGGGACCTCTCGAGATCATCCAGTCCAATCCCCTGCTCCAGCAGGGACACCCAGAGCACGAGGCACAGGGCGGCATCCAGGCGGATTTGGAGACCTCCGGAGAAAGAGACTCCACAACCTCCCTGGGCAGCCTGTGCCAGGGTACCCAGCTGGTGTTATCCAAGCCAAGTCACAGTGTTAGATGCGATCCTAGTTCATCTCTGTCTGGGCTCCTCATCTTGCTCCTCACGATGCTTAAGGAGACTTCATCCTTTGGATCCCTGGCTGGATGACTGTGCTAGAAACAGCCAGGAGAGCCCGGGAGCAGAGTGATCTCTGCCAATGATGTGATCCGCATTTTCATCTGATCTAGCAGTTAAAAATAAGTTAGAGAGCTGCACCGTATGGCTAGTCAAGTCTCTACAGGTGTGAACAAGAGCATCGCTTGTCCCTGCTTTGGTTAGTACTAATGCTTTAATCTCTCAGTTAAGCTTGCAGCTTAGCACTGTGCGTATATGGAATACTCTATATGCCAATCCCTTTTTCTGTTTATCTGTCTCAATTACATTAACCCACATGTTGAGCAGGACATGTCCAGAAAAAGGTATCGGAGTGCTTTGTATTGTAAACTCTCTCTGAAGACACATGTAAGATCTTTTACAGCAAACAGAAAATGAATAAGAGAGAAAATAGAATTATATAAAATAATAAATGACTTAAGGACAGAGTGGGAATTTTGTTTTCCTGCCTCATAATACATATGCTATAAACAAGAAGGTGGTAAATTATAAAACATAGCAAATATATGTTTTGTTGCACAGTGTATGTGCTTAGGCAATGAAACCCAATACAATTATTAAAGACAATAAAATTAAAAAAAATATTGCAGTAGTTAATTCTAGTAATGGTAGCAAGACACAAAATGTGTATAAAAGCTTCAGAATTTCAGTCAAGCATTCCTTATAAATAAGTGGAGTGAATGGAGATGATAAAGAAGGTGGAGATTACCATATAGGAAATTCTTTGGTGAGAATAGTTTGCGCTCCCTCTAAGGCAGCTGCCTTTCCTGCAGATACATACAAGGCTGGGTGGATTTTACATTTCATCCATTGTGGCTGTGCTGTATTTGCTCTCTTTTGTGATCTACACAGCACATTCATTCTTGTGCATTTTTGAAGTTGAGTACAATTTTGTTTCATAACATAATGATTTAAATTAACCTTCTGATTAGGACAGGAACTATTAATAATAATTAAATGGAGTGAAAATTAAGTCTCTGTAAAAAAAACTAGCAATCTCTTTGAGCAAATTTATGCCTTTTTTTGTGTATATAAGCTCTATTTTGATTGAACAGTCAAATTCTCTTTCTGTTCTTACTCCTCCTATTCAATCAGCACTATCAAGAGACATAAAATCATGTTGCTGATTGCTGCCGATGGCAGATTGTAAACACTTGGTTGCAAGACAGTGCAAAACAAGGGCATGGTTGATGTTGTGACAAAGCACAGACAAGGAAACGCAGATGCAGAACTGAGGAAGGGAGACCAGTTTGAGCTTGATTTCTTCTTGAGAAAAAAAATGCAGCCAAGTGGATGTTAATGATCCAGAAAGATCATTCTTAGAGAAAGAAAGAAAGGAAGAAAGGAAGAAAGAAAGAAAGGAAGAAAGAGAGAAAATGTAGAAAGACAAATTGGCCATGATCAAGTGGGCACAGGCAAGTTGTGGGAAACCCTCTTTGTTTTGCAATTGCAAATCCGACCAGCAGGGTTGGGAGAATCAAGTCCAAAGTTGCTCATCCCCTACCTAATGTGTTGATGTTTTCTCTTGCTGGCTTTCTTTCCTTTAATCTGCATAGTAATAGTGATTGATTAAAACCTGTTTGTTTTGCTTTGCAATTTGAACATGAGGCTACCAGGAGAATTTCCTTTCCACCTAGAAGGTTTGTGTAACAAGTGTGTGTTGTAGTCAAAATAGCGGATTGCATCCAAAGTAGCAGCAATGCGGGAATAGGATTCATAGAGAAAAAAATCCTTCCTCCTTTGAGGGGAGAAGTACCAGCATAAACCAAACCCCTATAAATGTTTCCATAATCAATCCTGGATATAGGGAATACCACTGTCTTTTCTGGATGCTTAATGAAATTTCAAAATGTTTATCTGCCTCTACACATAAGCATGCAATACATTTATATATATATATACACACGTATGCATATTCTGTTTCTTATTATAAGAAATTGTTCTAATTGACTTATGTAGCCCTTAGATAAATGCACTTTGGAGTGAAATCAGTGGATAGAAAACCATCTTCTAGCTGGGGCTATGGAAAAATGTTCTTTTTGCAGTGATAAAGTGCTTGCTGTAACTTAGTGACTAACAGTCAAAGTGGCAAGTGGCGAATCGCTTACAGTTGCTCTTTTGCAAATTTCTAGGGTAAAAAAAGCCATCCTAGTTTGAAGAACTAGCTTTAAGGATTATAATTCTTTACTTAAATTAGTGGTTGGTCGTATTAAGGCCTTTTACTATATGAAAAATACTAGTTTTAATGCAGGCTTAAATTTTAGCTTTAAAAGCTTTTAATGTATATGAAATATGCATATGCACATATCATGTTATAATGTCATGACGGCACTTAAAAAATACTAACACACACATAAGAAGTCCCCAGAAACTAAAGGTGTCTGGCATACACACAGGCAGTGATATCTGAGGCTTTTATGTTAGATTCATCCTCATTAAACACCGAATGTAAATGGCTGGTTTACATTCTCATTTACTGATCTGAGCAGCAGCAGATTTGAAAACTATAGAGCGTCTAGACGAACACAGGCTCTTAAATGCACCATTTCTAAGCACTGTGCCTCTTGGGGAAGGACATGCCAGGTCCTGAATGGTTTTTACCTATCAGATTTTAGCGATATCAGCTCTCGGGGCAGCCAGGAAAGCAGAGAAACGACTGGTTTGACTCATATTTGTCAGACGCCAGCATAAAACTTTAAAAGTGGCCATTCTTTCATTCTACACTGTCGAATCACATTGGAGTGTGATAATGATGTTGGATTAAACTACTGCTTTAATAGGCTTTGAAATTAAAGCATGATAAGGAACATATTGTGTGTAATTTGAGTAGTTTATTACATTAGGAAAAAAAATATATCTGGAATCATCTGTATAATTTGGAATCAGACATCTCTAGGGAATTCTGAAAGTATATTCTTAATAACCATTCTGACCAGCCTTGGATTTCCACAGCACTTAAGAACTTTCTGAGTTTATGAAGGGAATGAATTGTCTTTGATCATTTCTATCGCCTATATTTTAGGAGTCAAACTACATTTCTTGACCAATTCATTATTTATCATGGACAGATTTCAAAAAAAAGAAAGTTTAAGGTCTGAGCCTTGCTGAACCTTCTCTGCTGTGGTTCTTAAAACAATTTGGCACTCCAATCACACTGTAATTTTCTTTTATACTAAAAAAATGATGGCATGAAGAACTAGAGCTCAGTGTTTACAACGATTTGGATCACCTCAAGGCCAAGAAATAGTGAATATTTTTTCAGCTGTCTCCTCTTACCTCATCTATTCGTGTGATTTCATTCTCAAGGAAGCGAGATTTTAATTTGATTTAGCTATAGCTTTTCCTATTAATTTTTTAAATCACACATTTTGGCTCCATTCACTTCTTGACCGTGCTGGCTTTTCACAGTTGCTTTGTCCCTTGTAAATTAACGTAATGCTATAGAGCAGCCCAAATCCAAACCATTAGCTTCACAGTCCAAACATAAACAAGTTATATAACCCTGCAATCATTCATTTATTGAAGTAAGTGGAAAATTCGAGGCATACGTAATCTTTTTGGACAACTGACAGGCAGGTGTGATCAAGAGAATGGGGAATACAGCGATTGTACGCAGATAAAGAGAGACAGGTTTGTCAGGGTGATTAGAAAGTAAAGCAAAATGGAATTAGGAAAAATGGAGAGTGTCGATTATCTGAGAACACGGAGAAATAACAATGCGGAGGTGACTGGGGATTGAGAGGAACAGAGTGCAGCAGTAACGAACAAGTATCTGGGGAGATTTGGGAACCAGAGCTCAGTGGCAAAGAGGAATGAATGCAAGGCAGTTGTGATTCCAAAGAAAAGTGATTCCAAAGAAGAGAACACGTGGAGTGGGTTCGGAGACGTGCTGGGCAGTCCCTCACGCACCATCCCTCGCACATGCACTGGGCACCAGGACGGGGTCAGGGAAGGCCGGGCGCCCCGCAGCTCTGTTCCGCAGGGGTCACTGCACGGAGGGCAGGGCAGGTGTCACTTTGGGGTCCCCTCCCGGCGGCTGCCTGCAGGGAGCAGGGGCGAGCAGGGCGCTGGCGCTGGGCACCTCCTTCCTGCTCTTTGCCCACCTCCCGCTCCCCCCACCAGGGCCCACAGCGGCTCTCAGGGACATGGGGGTCGTTGGCTCTGGCTCTGGAACAGGGAGGGTGAGTTTGTTGCACTGGGGCTTCTCAACCATCCACGTTGGTGAAATGTGCCCATCTTGCCCATTCCCACTGTGTGCATTTCTCTGGGTAGTAGTGAGCTGCTCCATTTTTCAGCAGCCATTTCCTACTCAAGCCAACCGAGGCCTAGCTTTTCTCACAGCTCCCGTTCTCGTCATCTACATATCTTCCTTTTCTCAGCATTTGCATGGTGTTTTGGCCTGATCTTCTCCCCTGCAGCTTGTTCTACACATCTGTTTACTGATCCCTGTGTTTCCTCTCTCATATGCAGCAGCCTAGAGACAGGGAGTCTAAAACATCCCAAACAGGCTTTAATGACAACAACCAAAAAAACCCACTGTTCCCATGCTCAAATCTCAGAGTGCTGTGGGCAGAATCTGCCTCCAAGGAGCCCAGAAAATTTGTACAGTAAGTACAAAAGTAGCCCTAAAGACAACCCCTATTAACTCCAACCTGGAAAGCCAGCTGGCAAAGCAGGAATACGTGAGGAAAAGTACCTCACACGCTGGTGAGAGGCACAGAGACAGACCTCAGCACAAACCCGGGTCATTTCAAGCTGTAGGGAAAGTTCAGAACAGTTCAGAAATGCTTTCTTTTGGCAGCAAGTGATGCCTTCTGCTGCCATATAAAACTCCAGAACCAGCCCTTTCCATACATATGTTCTGTGTGGCACAATCCTGGGCAATTTGGCTGTTTCTAGAGACCCAGAGACCTCTTGGACCTCTTGGACCTCCATCCACCTCCCATCTTCCCGACTGTCCAGCCATCAGGAGCCTGAATGTTGTGCCTTAATGTTGGTGCCTTCATGCGCTCAGCTTATCTGCAGCTCGTGAGATGTAGCACGCGGGCCTGGCCAAGCACCAAGGGCGCCGCACAGCTGGGGCTGAGCCCCACCGGGCCCTGGGGCTGGCTGGAGAACACAGAGGCAAGCGCAGTCTCTGGGGCAGCGTCCGCAGACACCGCAGATGAGACCCCTGCGCTCTCTGGCTGAGTCCTGACTCCTAATAGTGGTGCTGTTGTCTAAGCTGGGCTCGTCCAAGCTTGCAGGCAAGGTAACGCGTGCCTCAGAGCTCGTCCTCCCCACTAACGTTGCCTCCTTTGATATTGATGTGTGTGGTGCTTGGGTAGCTGCAAGTCGATGGTACAAGAAAACAAGTGCTGAGATGCAGTTTGCGAGGGCTGGTTCCACCTTTGTGTTGTCTTTCATTCAGTAGAAGGTTGTAAGTTGCGTTTCCAATGAAGGCCGTGTTTCTCCTACAGTTTTATTAAGAAAGAGATCATGGAAAGATGGAGGAAATGGTGTCCCGAGAAACTCTTGTTTTGGACTGCAGTCTTCTTGGCTCTTTGCTGAACCTAAAATCCCCTTAGATATTGAGGATTTTGTAGGGCAGGGCTGCACACAGTGTTCCACAGGTGCTTGCAAACATTGCTACACAAACATTGAAATAATCACTATGCAATTTCTGATTCTAGATGTTTTCTTTAACACAACTGCAATAACTGTCAACAAATTCATTAATTTAGTGGGCATAATTAAACTTTTTTTTTCTATAGCATTATTTTATCGATGTTGGAATATTGCCAGTTGCCCTAGCTTGTTTAAATCTGTCTCTAATTCTTCTCTCCTATCCCCACTAATATGAATAACAAAGTGTCATTTTGCTGAAAGTCTTTTCCCTTATCCCATTAGCCAGCATAGGACCTAGCAAGGAAACTTGAGGCCCTACTGTTATTTTGCTCTGATTTCATGATAAAAGTTGATCATTTAGTTTTGCTCTAGTTTTACTGTGAGTTTTTGCTTCTTTTGTTTTGTAAATATATTGGTTTTTATCTCACATTTGTTTAGCGTCCTTGTTGTACCTGTGGACAACATCTTGGGAAAGGGCTAATTAATTAATTGCTTTTCTTTTAGCTGGTACTTATGGTCATTTTCAAAAAAATAAAAAAGAAAAAAAAAAGAAAAGAGTGGAAAGGTGGGAGTTGGGTATTAGAACAGATTTCCCTTTGCTCACTGCTGAAATCCTGCAGGTTAATCTTTGCTATATCTAGAATTTTCAAGGTTTATTGTTGTTATTTCAGCTATTTCACCAAGTAGAGTTGCTCTGTGCAATTTGCCATCTAATATCCCAAATCAATTCTAAGGATGTTTAATATTTTTAAGTGTTTTATAACCGAGTTTGCTCTTTTACAAATGTTTGTGTTCTGCTCGTCAGCTTTTAACTTAAGTTCTTACGGAGATTTTATAAGCAAACGTGTCTGTGAATTTTATTTTGCTTTAAATGATACTAAATTATTGTTTTGTATCCACATGATTATTTTCAATGTGCCTTATGGCTCTTTCATCTCTGGTCTTGACTGAACCAAAGGCAGAGGCTGAGGGAGTAACTGCAAAATAGAGGTACTGGGCTGGTGCAAAGGCAGCCCCGAGTGCTCATTTTCCAGGTTTATCGGACCAGATATACCCTGCAAGAGCAACGTCTACTGAATACTCAGAGTGCACAAATACAGTAATTGTGGTAGAAATGGTACTTTAAAAAATCCTCAGTGACACTGGTAAGGACGCTGTCCCTCTTGCATAACAGACTGGTGGTTTGTGCATTTGGTTGAGAAGGAGAAGTTAGGACCCAGACTGTATTTGTACTTATTAGTCTGTATTTTGCCCTGCTCTTGTCTAAAAAAGGCAGCTGTTGAAGCAGCAGGCTTGAACTCTGCCCCTCTTTCCCTTGGCTACAAAACCCAAATTCCTTCTGTTGACGCTGCTCTTGTGCTTCACGTCCTTATCATTTTAGCTGCCTGACTAGGGTCAGCTTTCTCAATGAGATTATTTTCTCAAAAAGTGAAATATCTGAAAAAGGCTGAGAAGGGTCAGAGTCTTCCCCCACCTTCATGGGAAAATGCTGTCAGTCACCCTGATGCTGTAATACAGCAGGTAGGTTTTATACCCATTTACTGACTTCTCCAGTGTTGCTTAAGAAGAAAACAGATTTACTTCATTAGATGATTGTCCCCAGTAGAAGATCCTGGTCTCTCTCTCAGGGATTTCCTAGTTAGGAGCCTCAGACAGATCTCCCCTTGGCAAGCAAAGTTTCTTTCCTCTTCAAAGTAATCTGCCCTTCCAAAGCTACTAATGATGGTGCCAAAGAGCTCAAGTGCTCAATATGATCATGCTCTGCTCTAGTGTCTAATATTAGGCATGATGATACTTAATTTGGAGGTACCTAAAGTGACTGCTTTTTGCATACAGGGGAGGGAAAAAGAAAAGAGTAGCGTTTGCAGTCTGTCAAAATAGTGTGCAGGTGCTCAGAACCCACATGAATTCCAGAAAGCAATCCCAACTATTTCCCGGCACTGCCTAATCCTGTGGGCACCTCCCTGCTGAACCTGAAAGCTCCTCAGGCATTTGACTTTATTCACCCACACACATTAAAGATCCTGTTTGGGGAAGACAGGCACTTAACTCTTGCCTAAAGTTCTACTGCAATCCAGCTTTAGGAAGATGGGCATTTAAATCCCTCGGAGAAGCCTGACAAATTAGAAGCAGACAGCATTCTGTCTTTCTTCTCCTGATGTGGGCCATCAGCTTTGACATGCGTGCCAAAAACTTGGAGCACGTATCATGTTAAGCAAGCAAGCGGAATTCTAAATTTACTGTTTGAAGGGGATTGATCTTGCACCATTTAGGTCTTCAGAGACTGCCCTGCCTGCTCTGCCGTGACCCAGGCCGAAAGCATCGGCAGCCTCTCCGGCTGCACCTGAACCATTGCACAGGGAAGAGCACAAGTCCCTTGGCTCTCGTTCCCATCTCGAAGGGAGAAAAATGAAGGGAACAAACAAATGCCCGGGACAACTGCCTTATATTCCTTATATGTTGTCACAGGATAAACCATAGCAACATGTTAGAGACTCCCCTTCTCATCACTCCTGCACAGGAGGGCATTAGTTTGAGCTAAGGGCTTAATCAGAGCCCAGAAACAACATCCCCCACTTCCTTTCTTACAGCCTAGTGCATCTTTGTGCAAAAGGTGGGTGGAAATGCTGTGATCCCGGAGTTTTGCTGATGCCCGCACTGCACACGGGGCTGGTTCACGGGTGGATGGTGGGTGACCAGTTAGTTACTAGAAGGGATCTGCTCTTGGCCCACTCGTGGTGGGAGCCATAGCCAGCGGGAAGCAGGGAGAGCCCTGAGCACTCCAGGATTCCCTCTGCCCCCTGTGGGTCTTCGGGAGCTGCTCTGTCCCCCTGTGGAGCGTGTAGGACAGTCCAGGGGACCGGACCTCAACTTTCCTCCCTGCCAGGGGTCAAATGCATCAAGTACCATTGAGGGTCTCTGGGAGGTGTCTGCACTAAATGGACAAGATTCCCTCCCAGACACTCAGAGCTCTGAAGCCGATGGTTATATTTAAAAAGCAAAGCCAATACAAAGCTGAAAACTATTACAAATCAAGGAAAGGAAAATACTGATAAAAACGAATGTATTATAAGACATTTCTTGAAAAGCATCAAAAAGTAAGAGTTTCTTAATATTTTCCTTTCGCTTCCATTTCACCTTCCATCAACCTTCACAAAAATTGATTGATCAAAAGTGTTAATTCTTTTTCCTTGTTCTTTCTGTGAAACTCTACTCATGAACCAAGAAGGACTAAAAATAGATTTTAACACCTTCAGAAAAAAATGATTGTATTAACCAAACACTTGTTTCCCGCTTAGTCTAATTCTCTGTGTGGAACTGTTTGAAAAAGGACAGAAATGTATTTACTTTCATAGCTTGAATATGTATTGATTAGTTTTAATATACCAGACAACCTGATAAGAGAACATGCATGTTTATATTCAGGTCATGTGAATAGGTGAGTATCAAAGTAGCTATCAAAGTTCAGCATGGCAAAGATGTTTCATTAAAACTATAGTTCTGAAAAAGCAATATAAAGCAACGTAATAGGAGTTAAGATTTGATTTTTTTCCGGAGATAAGCTGGGAAAATAACACACCTTTGCCAAATGTCAGTGTTGCTTCTTTCATGTCTTCTTCTGTGATGCTCTTTCTGACACTTCATGCTTGGAAGTAGTGAATCCTGCACTGATGCAAGCAAATTCATGGCATTCTGTTTGTAACTTATGTGGGCTTAATTTCATATGTTAATTAAAATATATATATAGATCATCAGAGAGGCATGATATTATTCTTGTCCTAGAGCAACTGCACAATACACTTTTATTTTATGCATATTATGGAAAGGAGACAGTCGCAGTCAATTCTGCTGAACAATCTGATCCGACAATGAAGAACTTTAGCATTAGCATCTTGCAGAACGTAAGTTTATAGTATTAAAGAGGCTGCACTTCAAACGGATTTCTAGGACTGCGTAGGACTGCCCGTGTCGTTCCCAAAGACAAGAACGTTACTTCTATGGATGCGAATACGCAGGTAAACTCTTGGGAAGCTGCTGCTCGCGGCTCCTCCGTCCCTCGCGCACCCTCAGGGAGCAGCCCCGGCTCGGGAGGCGAAGGGGCGCCCCGGCCGGCGTCTGCCGCCGCCCCCAGCCCGCAGGGCAGCGCGGGCAGCGCAGCACAGGGCAGGACGGCACAAGGCAGCGCAGGGCAGCGCAGCTGGTGCAGGGCAGCGCAGCGCGGGGCGGCCGGTGCCGCCCCGGCTCAGGCTCCCGGAGCCGGGGCGGCCGCAGCTCCCGATCCCGCTCCAGCTCCCGCAGGGTTCCGCGGTCCCGCCGGGCTAGGCG
>JAUBOD010000140.1:1477617-1492469 GCA_032353885.1 Nothura maculosa
TTATGTCACAGCAGCCCTTGGCCCAGGGCTTCCTGCTCCCTCTGGCTCCTGCTCCTGCTCCAGCTCCTACTCCTGGCCGAGCGCCCGAGGGGCTCCCTGCGCCCTTCCCTGTGCCCGGGCTGGTGTCATGGAAAGGACGGGAGAAGCCTCAGAGAAGCTCAGCCCTGTTTCCCTCGGCTTCTTGGTGTGGAGAGGTGAATGCGGCCCGTGGCTCCCTGGGCCAGGGCCCGGGCACTGCGGGCCGCAGATGCCGCTTGTGCTTCCCTGCTCACTCGGGAAACGCTTCCCGTGCAGATGTTTGGTTGCAGATTGCCCAGTCCTGCCTTATCACCGTGCTCTGCTCGAGGACGTCGTCCTGCCCCTGCCCCGGCTGCTTCAGTCTTTTAGGAAATAAAAAAGTATTTTTTAAGTGCTGTGCTTAGTAACAATTACTAGCCGTTAGCTGTTAGCTTTTTCCTGTAATTATGATGCACTGTTATTCCAGGAACCCAGATTGGGATCCTGTAGTTCAGGAGGTTGCTTTGATTCTGGGAGAGAAGGACAGGAAAGGGTTCAAATGCAGGTTGTTGCTCTGCATGTAGGTACAAATGCTGTTTCCTTTTCTTTCAGTCAGAAACATCTTTAAGTTTCAGAGGAGCAGGATTAATGCCATGATTTGCATGACAAGTATTTTTAATTAAAAACAACAACAAACCCCAGCCCAGTTGAATCAAGCTAACAAACTTCTTTCCAAACGAACAGACAATGAAACCTTTGCTCCTTCAGTATCAGATTTCATTTGAAATAAATGTTAATAGTGGAGTTCAGTAACTCTTAGGCAGGAGGATGTTGACTCAACTCTAACAGTAACTCAGAGGAGAGGGAGATCCTGCAGTAAGTGGTCTCATTTGTGTGACAATAACATATCAGCTCCACGGAGATTGTGACACTTTCTCTACCAAGAATTCTGTAAATCTAGAAACAAGATGTTCTCAGCTCTTCTAGCTCAGTTCACAGCAGAATGTGATGCATTAAAAGCCTTTTTAATTGTTGACCTTCTAATGGGCTTCTTGTAGGTCCCACTTCCTCCAAATCTCATCTTTAAATTTGCAAATGTAATAAGTAAGGTAGGTTTCTTGGTATATTCTCAGAAACACTGTTTTCACGTAGTTAAGTGTGGTCAGACTTGTGCTTTCTCATTGTATCTTTATCTTACTGCCTTTATCAGGTACTCATTAATGAGTGAAGGATCAAAAGGTGGAGCGGTGGCCAAGAAGCAATGGAGAATAAAGGTTTAGAAGGTTCCCCATCAGACCTAAAGTTAGTGGCCCATCCGAGAGCAAAGAGTAAAGTGTGGAAGTACTTTGGGTTTGATACCAATGCGGAAGGATGCATATTACAGTGGAAGAAAATCTACTGCCGCATTTGCATGGCCCAGATCGCCTATTCAGGCAACACGTCCAACCTTTCCTACCACCTGGAGAAGAATCACCCTGATGAATTCTGCGAGTTTGTGAAGAGTAACACGGAGCAGATGAGGGAAGCCTTTGCTACGGCCTTCTCAAAAATCAAGCCAGAGTCGTCACAGCAGGTGGTTCAGGACAACCTAATCATGAAGACCTACCAGAATTACGAGAACAAGAAGCATCAGGAGCTGACGGCCGCGGTGATCAGCCTGATCTGCGAGGGCATGTACCCCGCCTCCATTGTCGACGAGCCCACCTTCAAAGCCCTCCTGCGAACCGCTGATCCCAGGTATGAACTTCCCAGCCGCAAGTATTTCTGTACAAAAGCTATTCCCGAAAAATACAGTGCCATCAGGGAGATTGTGCTGAAGGAGCTCACGGAGGTTCTGTGGTGCGGCATATCCACGGACATGTGGCGCAGCGAGAACCAGAACAGGTCGTACGTGACGGTGGCCGCTCATTTCCTCAGCAGCAGCCCGTCCAACTGCTTGACTGTCAACTCGCGGTGCCTAAAGACGTTCGAGGTGCCCGAGGACAACACGGCAGAGACGATTACGCGAGTCCTCTATGAAACCTTCATTGAGTGGGGGATCAATACAAAAGTCTTTGGTGCTACAACGGACTATGGCAAAGACATTGTGAAAGCTTGCTCTCTCCTGGATATTCCAGTGCAGATGCCCTGCTTGGGACACACTTTCAATGCCGGAATACAACAGGCTTTTCAGCTCCCCAAGCTGTGCGGCCTTCTTGCCAGGTGCCGCAAGCTGGTGGAGTATTTCCAGCAGTCCACAGTGGCCATGTACATGCTGAGCGAGAAGCAGAAGCAGCAGAACAGCCTGCACTGCATGCTCGTGAGCGACCGCGTCTCGTGGTGGGGCAGCACGCTCGCCATGCTGCAGCGGCTGAAGGAGCAGCAGTTTGTGATCGCCGCTGTGCTCGTGGAGGACAGCAACAACCACCACCTCATGCTGGAGGCCAGCGAGTGGAACACCATCGAGGGCCTCGTGGAGCTCCTGCAGCCCTTCAAGCAGGTGGCAGAGATGATGTCTGCCTCCAAGTACCCGACGATAAGCATGGTGAAGCCACTTCTCCACATGCTTCTCAACACCACCCTGAACATCAAGGAGAACGACCTGAAGGAGATCAGCATGGCCAAGGAGGTGATAGCGAAAGAGCTCTCCAGCACCTACCAGCACACCCCCGAGATCGACATGTTCCTCAATGTTGCCACTTTCCTGGACCCTCGGTACAAAAAGCTGCCCTTTCTTTCGGCCTTTGAGCGCCAGCAGGTTGAGAACAGAGTGGTGGAAGAGGCAAAAAGCCTTTTGGAGAAAGTCAAGGAGAACACCTTTAGGACTGAGGAGAAGTTCTTCGCGGTTTCCGAAGAGCCTCCCGTGAAGAAAATAATCATCTCCTCCACGCCGCCCCCGACCAGCGTGATCAACAACATGCTCGCCGAGATCTTCTGCCAGACGGGCGGCGTGGAAGACCAGGAGGAATGGCACGCGCAGATCGTGGAGGAGCTGAGCAACTTCAAGTCCCAGAAGGTCCTTGGTTTGAATGAAGATCCCCTGAAGTGGTGGTCTGATCGATTAGCGCTCTTCCCCGTGCTACCAAAGGTTCTTCAGAAGTACTGGTGCATTCTGGCCACGAGGGTCTTTCCCGAGCGCCTCTTTGGCTCCTCTGCTAACGTTGTAAGCGCCAAGAGAAACCGGCTCGCGCCGGCGCACGTGGACGAGCAGATCTTTTTGTACGAAAACACTCGCAATGGGTCTGAGGCCGAGCCAGAAGATGAAGACGAAGGGGAGTGGGGCTTGGAACAGGAGCAGATTTTTAATTTGAATGACTCGGTAAATGTAAACAACAACTTCTTTAACATCCGTGACAGCGGGTTTGTTTAACAAGGCTATCGCGGTACAGTCAATAACAGCAACAAAAAAAAAAGAGGTATTTGTCTTAAGTTACCAAAAATACTTCTGTTTGATGCTACGGATGCTGTAAATATTGAACAGTTGTAACAAACTCGATTTAGCTTCCATTGTCTCTGTTTTTCCCACTGTTTTAAAACATGAATGACTTGTGATTAAACAGCACTGAAATGAATGAGGAAATAAATTCTACCAAGACCATGATTTCTGCCTGTGGCCCAGATTTCAGAAAGCACTTATCCATGTGCTTCGTTTCCGCTTCCTTCACTGGGACACAAACACGTGCTTATGTGCTTTCTACTACCAAAATATTTGCCCCAATTAGGAGCCTAAGCGAGGGAGTTCTTCATGTTTCTCCACAAGTAAGCCTGTTGTGGCTTAGGATGTCAGCTCTACGTTTCAGACTTTATTTTTAAAATCCATAGGTCAGAGCAGCAAAGATTTTTAGACTGTATCAATGCTATAGAATAGATTAAAAAAAAATTGAGACTGATTTTCTTTTTCACTACCTCATATCTTTGGCCTGGTCTATGCTAGAAAAAATCGACTAGTGAACTGTGCCAACTAGGGGAGCGACGTGTTGTCATTTTACCGGCCCTGCTGTGCTGGCCTGGGCTGCAGCAGCGTGGGTGCGTCTGCACCAAGGTCGTTTATTTTCTTTCCAGCACGGTGTCGATGCTCTAAACGCTTTCAAACTGGTGTTGTTGCCTCCGCCACAGTCAGGTTGTGCCACGTAGCTCCATCAGCTCAAGGGCAATGCCCCTTTCAGGCTAGGCCAGGCCTAGTCGCAGCCTCCTGAGAGTGGCCTTGGAGGGCGCAGGCTCCAGGCTGCGCTTTGCTGCCCTCAACTTGTGTAGGGGTCACAAGTAGCACCAGGGGTGCAGGACAGCCCGGAGCTCAGGCCGCATGGAAAGGGAAGAATGGAAAGAGGAGCTGGAAACTCCCGAGGGCAATGGCTCTTTTAGTGTGTTTTGTATTTACCTTTCAGTTTAAAGGAGGACTTTGCCCAAGGTGGCTGGGGAATTTTGCTCACCAGAAAAGTAAGATAAATAGCTTTAATATTATGTATATATATTTAAATGAGGGGACCTCTCTATTTCCCCACCTATATTTAGTGACACTTTAAACTGTGTTTCTTTATTGTGTTAGCACTTAAACTTGTTTTCCTCTGGTCACTCTTTGGGTTCAGTTTGTAGGTTGGACTTTGGTCTGGTCCAGTCAAACACTAGGGAAGTGCTCCCGGTCAGTCGGCGCGCACTGAAACTGCTCCCGCTGTTTCTGGATTCCCGCAGGATTCCAGCCCTGCCGAGAACTTAGCGAAACACTCAACTCCTGCCAGGTGCCGCAGGTCGTGAGCGCCAGGATAGTTGGGGCTGGGCACAGGAGGAGGAGGCCTGGAAAGGGGCTTTGCTGTTACCCAGGTGTAATCAAGGTTTTCTTTGGGTTTTGTAGATGTAATTTGTGTCTATCACCTCTCAGAAATTTCCAAACTAGAACTGATTGGAATGGAATTAGGTGACTTAAATGACAGTATTTCCTATTAGTTTTTAAAGGTGTAAAGATATTTTTAAATTAGAAGACTTGTGAAATTTGGTTCTTAGTTGCAAAGAGCTGACTTAAATTTGTGTCCGTCTCAAAGGTTGCGCTGTTAAGCACAGACGTCCTGGCAGAGCAGCAGCCTAAGAGCAGGTTTGCCTGTTTGTGCTGCCTGTCTATGGTTACATTAAGCACAACGTTGCGGGAGAGGCGGCTCTTGGAGACTGGTCATTATTGTTCGGTGGGAGAAGTTTTGTCATCATCTGCTTTTCCCCAATGTTTGGTTGTGGAAAGGGCCGAAGCAGAAGGAACAAAAAAAAAAAGTGAGAATTGCAGTGGGATCTGCTGTATTACCCAACTGCTTGGTTGCATTTAACTTTACTTTCTGCGCTGCACATGTAGGTAGGGAAGAATGAACTTTACAGTAAAGAAGCAGTGAAGACAATAGCAGAGAACACCACCTGGCAAGTCCAAGCTCAGGAAAAGAAAACACGGGCTGCGAAGCTGATTTGACTGCTGGAAAGCTTGGATTTTCCTGCCTGGCCTTAGAGGGTAGCACCCATGGGCATGGGAAGGAGAGCAGCTCCCTATTCCTGTTCTTAGAGTTCCCGCTGGTGCTGGGAAACCCTCTCGCTTGGGATGCCCCCAGAGCGGTGGTGGGGGCCGCCCCTTCCGCCCGCTCCGGCCGCTGCTGCTGGCAACGGCCCTACGGAGCCACTCAGGCATCCGGCCGGGACCCACGGATCCCCCCTTGCAGAACCGCCCCCCAAGCTGAAAACACCGGAGTGGATGGAGCAGCCAGGGCACCAGCTCTGATCCCACTGGGAGCCACTCTCGATTCCTCCCTCATGGCTCTAGGGCTGAATCCAGGCGGTTCCGTCCCGGATGCGGCTTTTCCCAGGCCAGGGCAGTGCGCTAGTCTCTTCCTTCGAGCTTCTTTTTAAAATTTTTTGGTATCCAAAATAAAGCGATAGTTGGCTTAGTGGATATGTCTCAGCATTCTTAAAATAAAAAAAAAAGAAAAAAAAAAGGAAAAAAAGGAAAAAAAAAAACAAAGCCATTGTTAGTCCTACCCATTGTCTATGAGATTTTTATTTAATGTCCTAAGCTTGGAATATTGTTGAATAAACTAGAACAATAAGTTAGTTAGTCGATGATTTGTCTGATGTGTGTTCCTATCTACAGCACTTTATGACTTTGAACTCTTCCGCAGCAAGGGAAGGTTGTATCCTAAGGTATCGACGCTATGCATTTATTTTCCTTTTGATGCTGTAAGTTATTAAAAAAAATGCTGTACAAATCTTTTGGATTAAAAATATGAAGATGAAAAATGTCAATAGTTTAGACAGTTTCTCTTGTTTAAAAATGTGTCGAGTTTTTCATTTAACCTTGTTTTCTGTTGACCTCTGGGTGAAGAAACAAATTTGCAGAGCTATTTTAAATATTGTTACAACACGGGTAAAACTGTTGCTATTGCCGAGAGTGGGCCGAGAATTCATTTCACATTGTGCTATTAATTCGGATTGATGCTGGTGTTTCTTGACAGCTAATTTGAATGCCTGGTCTAATGTTTCCTGTTCTGTTTGGCACAGTTAAGGCATCACTTTGAGAGGCAATAGAGAGACTTCAGCTCTTGCATACCTTAATAGTGGGAAAAAAGTTTTTTGAGTCCTCTTTATATATATATACACATATATATTTTTTAAAAAAGGAAGAATAATAATTGCCTTTTGCTAATCAAGTAAAGTGTTTACAATTCAGGACTGAAACCTCGTGGTAAGATTAAGAATGCAACTAGGAGGACTTGTCTCTGAAGCAGCAGCCTTTAAACGTGTTCCCCCCTTCCTCTCACCGTCGGAGGGCGTTACGAAGATAGAAGGAATCCCCCACACTGAGATGAAGTTGAAGAGATGATTTGTTCTCAACAAACTGCGTATGAGATTCCTCGGTTTAGATTAAGGGCGGAGATGTACCTCGTAATGGAGGTTTGATTTGGCAGCTGTGGGTTATTTGGGGACAGGGCACCGGATTTATGCTTTTATTGTAACGTTGTATCAGGGGTCTTCCTGAGATAACAGCCCCGTGTTGCCAGGTCTTCTTAACAAAATGAACTGAGTGACTTAACTAACAGCAGAAGACATGAGGATGTTCTCAGTGTTTCTCCTGTCTGGCTGTGTGTTAGTTCAGTTGCAGTGGAGGGGAGCTCAGGTCACTTTGATCCTGTCGGGAGGCTGGAGCAGGTGACATGTGAGGCAGGGAGTAGGTGACGTGTGGGGCAGGGGGCGAGTCCCCACACCGGGTTTCTCACTTGCCGCAGCCTCCTGGGAGCTCTGCGAGTTCCTTTGGAGCCCTGTGAAAGGCCAGCAATGAAGGTGCCAAGTGGCGCCACATCCCAGGGGAAATGTCCCTGTGGGGACCCGGAGCCTGGCGCGGCGCCCGGCCCATGGAAGGGGGCGCAGCCCAGCCGAGCACCCGGAGCCGCCTCTCCCACTGGTGCCCATCAGCCCTGAACTGACCTCCCGGCGCGGGTGCTCCTTCCATGGCTGTGATCCAGGCAGCTTCCTGGGAACGTCAGTATGCAGCCGGAACATGAAAGGCAGAAGAGCCTGGATAGCTGTGGCGCTCCGTAGCACTTCTGAAAAATGAAGTGTTCGTGTCGCTGGTTACGACCTTGTCTGTTCCACACAGTAGTGGAAAGGGAAGGGGCTGCTGAGGACGTGTTTTCTAAGGGAGGAAAAGGGTATGAACTTGAGTGTGGACGTGCTGCACTTCCTGTGTCCCGAGCTGGCTGCTTGGGAAGCTTTAGCCTCCGCTTTAACCTCAGTGCCCGTTTTTGTCTGTTCTTGAACAGACACGAGGGATCGGGTCCCTCTGCGGGACCGTGGGCCCGGGCCTGCTGCTGCTGCGGCGCTGTGGGGCGCAGGCCGGGTCTTTGTGTCGCACCGAGAGGGCTCTTGCTGGGTCCCTGTTCATTGTGTCTTTATTCAAATGCAAAATCTGGTTTGCTGTCTGCCCATATTTCCCCTGAATTGCTGGTCTTCTGCTAAGTTCAAGATGTGCTTTACTTTCAGGAGATGTAGGGAAAGCACAGGATTGAAGGAGAATGAAATTGTTATTTGTGCTGGTGAATTGAATTTAAAAATGCAGCATTGTGTTTTGCCTGCCTTAAAGCACATCACTAAAGCATCACGAGTGGCCTCCTATTATTTGAATTGGAATTTCAGAGTGTCTCTACATTTTCTGTACATTGCTGTCGTTTTACGTCTCAAACAATAACAATCAGTTAAATAGGTTTTCAGTGTTTGCTTTAGCTACAGATTTTCTCATCATTCCTGTGGCTGCGTTAAAATAACACAAAAGTACTGAAGTTCACTCTAAAAAAAGACACAACACAGACAGCTTGTCTTGTATGGCAAATTTTCTATTTTGAATGATCAGGTTTGATTTATCCTTCATTAAAAAGATAATCATTTTAAATGAGATCCTTTCAGACTCCGAAATGGTAATATTGCAATTTTCAAGCAATTATATCGATATTTCCACGCACGGCAGCTTTGATTTACCTTTCCTCCGAAGCAAAGGCTGTGCCGAAGGAAAGGAAGGCACTGATGCTGCCGCTGCTGCCTGGAAAAGAACCTGGAAAGACTTTTATCCCATGCCAGCGTGTGCTGCTCTCCATGCTTTACAAGTAGCACCTATTCCCAACGTCTTCTCCGTGCAAAATCCCACATTATCTTCCCTGCCCGTCTCCGTGTTGATGGAAGCTGTGCCGAGA
This sequence comes from Nothura maculosa, assembly GCA_032353885.1. NCBI lineage: Eukaryota > Metazoa > Chordata > Aves > Tinamiformes > Tinamidae > Nothura > Nothura maculosa. The sequence continues at coordinate 1,486,302 of JAUBOD010000140.1, forward strand.
GCTGTGGAGTCCCGTGGCCACCGGGGAAGCGGCTTCGTCCCCGCTCCACGTGTGGGGACGTATTTAATGCTGACGTGTAAGAGAGTGTTTTGTGGCTTTCCAATAAGGATGTTATATCCAAGTTAGGCTACAGTTTCTATTTGGTAGCTAAATAACAGGGGATAGCATTTACATTGGTTTTACCTATATAAATATCATGCCAGGACTATATAAATCCACCAGTCAGAAAGAGGCCTGGGTAGCTTTCTCCTTGTTTTTTTTTAGGTATACCAGAGTCAGGGTGGATGTTTTTAAATAGAAATTAAAGAGAAAAACAAATAAACAAACAATTAAAATGACCCCAATAACTGTTCTCTTTATTAACACTGATAGTTGCTAGAAGACAGATTAAAATGCAGCCATAAATGCTCATGATAGTAAAATAATTTTTCTAGGTAGATGAAGAGAATAACTTTTATTTACTAAGCACCCTGAAAATCCATATGTACGATCTCATATTTAACAGCAGTTCCCAAGGCAATGCACAATTCTATGTTTTTTTTAAATGTGGTATCTTTGACCAACCATTGATTTTCTCAATGTTATTTTCCCCAAAAACCTGTACTCACGAATGAAGACGGTGCTGCTTTGCCTTTCAGTTTTAGCCATTTTGTGTTGCAGATTTTCCCCATTTCTAGACACCAAGTTTCATTCTTTTCTATTTTTGTGTGCTTTTTTCTTAAATCTTGAGTCAGCAAAGAGTTTTCAGTGACCATTTTTAGAGTCATACCAATGACTCCTGTAGATGTCAAGTCAGTCAGAAAATCTCATACTAGAAACATCCTATTTCACATCACAAACATCGTGCTTGAGATGAAACCTTTGTTCTCTTAAATACGTATTTTTTGCAAACAATATGCAATTCTGTTTTGTGGAGACCAGCTTAGTTTTATGTAAGTTTGTGTAATGGGGCACACTCCTAAGCAGGTTTGAGCAAGCGGAGGTTGGCAAAGGCTCCCCTTCCTGAGGCAGCGATGCTGCCGCCTGGCAGCTTTGCTCCGTTGGCTCCGCTCCTGGCCCCTCTTCACCGTCTGGGAAAGTCGCTGGGAGCCACGGGGAGGCTCGGACCCGTCTTCACTGTTTCCATGTGTTGGTTGCTGCCCGAGCCGCTTTTGGGTCCGCACAGGCTTAAAGGAAGATGAGGTCTATGGGATTTTCCAGCGATTCTGTTTCTGTCTTCGGTCGGTCGGTGGCTGTGGGAAGGGCAGTGCGGATGGCAGCGCTGCAGGCTGGCAAAGGCTAGAAGTGCAGAGTGATCCCATCTTTCTTGGACCAGGATTAAGGCAATACAAGTTTGACCTATAAAAGGAATCAGTGAGAGTCTTCATTCATTCTGCATTTCAGGCAAAACAACTCCTTGATTTAGTGTCCACATATAGATTTAAGTGGTTGATACTAGCAATACATTTTGAATGCCCTGCCTTAGGAAATGGGAGGTTTTTAAATGCAAGTAGGTACATTATTTTTTTTTGTTAAATTCTGAGAGTAAAAGGCTTAAGATAAAGCAGCTCCTCTGCAGCCCTATTTACATCTCAGTGACGTGGGGCTGGCTCTGCGGTGCTTCGGCAAGAGTAGGAGGGAAAGAGCAACTTCTTTTATCTTGTCATTACTCTGCCTCTTGATGTTTCAGTTTAGCCTTAACAAGCTGATTTAGCCTTAACAAGCACGATCAACAGTTTCGGAAGATGTGAATGACCATTTCCATTCCTTGGTGCTTTGTTCCTTGATAAAGCACGAAGTTGTTCCTTGTTAATGCGCCACAGAATAAAAAAAAGGCAATTAGGAATCTAGTTTTGTAGATGGGAGCTTGGCTGTTGCCTTAATGTGTGTGTAGCTAAAGCACGGACTGAGTGCAGAGCTGAGCAGCACCTCTCGCTTGCAGTGCCACAGCATCTTGGCACAGTGATGGCTAGATATTGTCTGACAGAAAACAGGAAAATATTATGTTTCTCTTTTCTCCTGGCTGCCAACTTATTGTAGTTTCCTTTCCCTTCCAATTGTACATTTCCTTTTCATGGTGTGATTTAATTTTTCTAACCTTATTCTGATTGATTCTTGTTCCCTGAGATTCACTCCAAACTTTCTAGGTTTCCTCCATCTCCTTGTCTCTAGTTTAAGTCTTATGTGGCCTTTACTGTCAGGTCAGCGCTGCCCTCATCAAGATGGTTCTTCACCCCAATCAGCAGCCAGCTGTGCAGTGTGGGACTTCTCCAGCAACTCAGCGTTTCTGCTTTCTGGCATCTCTTTGGAGCTGCATCTGCTCACTTAGGTGACTGAGCACGTTTGACTACTGTTAGTGTTAAAGATGTGGCAGGCAGAGTGTTAGCTATAAAACATGTTTGTTCCACAGTGTTATAGAAAAGGCACTTCACCAAATTCCACGACATCATCCTTGAGCAGAAGGTGCTGCTTGAGACGTGAGGTTGGAGGACGTGAGGACATGGTGCTGGGATGGAGGTCCTCAGCATGGAGAACCTGCTGCCATTCCAGCCTGAATCCAGTTCTCTGGGACCAGTTGCTCAATATGACATCTTGCTCAGCGTAGCTGTGAGTATGGAAGCAGCCCGTAGGGTTTGGCAAGGCCGGAAGGCAGAGGAAGCAGCCGCAGACCCCAGGATGCTGCTCCGAGAGGCCCTTCTGCAGGGGGACTCTGATAGACCCTGGACTGGCGCTGCTCAGAGACCGACCGTCCCCTCGCTTCGACGGGAGCCTTTGAGCCCAGAGCTCTGTCACGCAGAGCTAGGGCACTGCTGAAGTTACGTGGGCACTGACATGTTAGCTCTTCATTCGTATAGTTTATGACGTAGTTTTGAATCTATTGAATAAATAGAATCTCGTGAAATATTTTGAGAGCTTTCCACTAAGTTTACGTGATTTTGACTTACCCTGCAGACAGGTCAAGATTTGGGCAGTTATTCAGTAGAAATGTAATAGTTATAAATGTGTGTGTATCTGTGTGTGTGTGCACATATGTATGTACATACCTATGTATATACTCGCCTTTTTCTATTTCCAAATATTGTGCTCTGTCAGTTCCAAGCATGCCACCCTTGCAGTTTCTGAATTACAGATGTTATTACAGGCACTGTGATTTTGTCTTACCATGTAAATTATTGAATTAAAGCTACAAATCTGGTGGAGCATAGAAAGTTTAAATGGAGATACCACCAATATGAAAAAAAAAATTTGATAGCTGCTAAAAAAAAAAAGCCCAGCAATATTATTTTGTGTGACTAACACTTGTTTCAAGTCAAATTTGTCTATTTATGCTTTAATTGACTCCATTAGGAGTGGTTTGACGCTTCTCAGGAAATGCATTGAGTAAGAAAATACATCTCCCATCCTGCCTACCACGTGCTCGGGGTTGTGCAATGCCAAGGGCAGAACCCGGAGCTGCCTCTGTGTGTTGCCGTGTTGCTCTTTCCAAGCGTCCTTTCCCAGCCATAGCTGCCGCCCTCCGAGGGAAGGTCCCTGCTTGGGGCTGCAGAGGAGAAACAGTCCACAAAAATGCACCACGCCGCCTCTGTGGGAGGCCCCCGAGGGCTTCTGCAAGGTTGGAAATTCACTTTTTTGCTTTGTGACACGTTGTTAATGTGGTGATAGAACTAAACGCTCTCAAGCTAAGTGAAGAAATAATCATCTGCTATAAATTCAGCACGGAATCCTGCTTTGTTGCAGGGTTAGCTTCACTGATGCCGGAAAGCAGTCACAGCAGATTAAAAACAAGAAGCTTCAGTGAGCTTCTCACCTGGGATCTGGGGCCTCTGCTTCCTATGTGCACAAGTCACGGATGGAAGTTAATGAGAATTTTGAGTGTTCAAAGAGTTTGGGATTAAGGTTTTAATCCACTGTGAAGTGTCTAAGTAGGACAGTTTAGAAACAGTGCTTCTTGGCTGGCACCTACAGTGGCCCAGGCCTGATGTGCGAACGACAAGTGATACTTGGTGGTAGAGGTTTGTGCTGAAATGACTGGTATGAGGGCCTGTGTATCAAGCACTCTCCAAATCCCGCACAGAGGAGGCTCTCTGTGCTAAACATGTTATTTTTAAAGCAAAACTAGGCAGTTGTAGATAGCAGCTGTCAACCTGTGCTGGCTAAGGGAGTTATTAATGGTTTAGGGTCAGGAGATGCTCCTTGGGAGAGGACAGAGGTACCATCGCAAGGGGCCGACAGAGGATGTGATGCTCAGGCAACATATTGCACAGCAGGAAAGCAGCTTCCCAATAAAACCTTGCTGGCACTGCTGTTTTTCCAAGCTGGGACGAATTTGGTGAAGAAATGAGCTTGTCTGTAACTCTTTTACTGAATATATCACAGGAAACAACACAGTAAATGCCAAGCTTTTGGCAATTGCATGTAACTCAGGTAACTAAAAATGAGAGGCTTGCACAGTCAAATGCTTCTTACAGCAGATATGCAAGCACTTCTTGAACATATTCTTCCAAAATAGCATATTGTTAATGAATAAAGTCATCCAGTGTGAATATAGATATCATCTAATCTTCTGCCGTTAGAGAGCTTTCCTGCTCATTAATGTCTCCACCTGTATGGCAGTCTTACTTGCGCAGGCATAACAAGATTTATTCCATTACATGGTGTGTAATTTTAACATTATCTGCCTAAAATTAGTAGGAAAAAAGTCAAGAAATGCAAAATCCTTCTTATCTTGATGATGTTGTACTTCCTAATCATGCAATACAGATATTTAAAGAGCAACTAACTGAGTTCTGAAGAACACCTCGTGTTGGTCGAATGTGCAGTAAGAGGAGGACCTTGTAGCAGAGAAATGCTTTAAACTTGACTTTCAATGCTTGACTATATTGTTTCTATAGTTTCTGTTAGGTTCATTTCTTGCAGTTTTCCTTTTATTGTAGCTATGTCTAAGCACTCAACAGTTCAGAGATTAAAAAAAATATATTAACATACAGGAAAAAGTGGCTGGAAGGCAACAAACTGTGGGGAGTTTTAGTACAGATTTTAGCTTGACTGCAGCCACTAGGGTACAGTGCCACACATTCTCATTTATGTACTAATTCAGTGACCATTATTGGGATTTCTGCTTTTACACATAATTTATCTTCTGTCGTCTCCTTCAGCCCCATTTTTAAAGCTTTTTTTGTTTCCACCAAATCTTTACTTGTCAAAACCAAGTATATGATATTCTAGCAAGGTGCAAGTGGAAAGCATGTTTTTTCCAATAGAAATCATTCTTCTTCCTCCAAAATAGTGGGTATGTTTATGTGTGCACACACACATGCATATGTGGGTGCACATGCGCAGGTAAATTCAGTGAGGCCCCGTTTATCCAATTCCACTTCTTTCAGCCCACTACCCTCTGCTCTGCAAGACTGCCTTAACTCCATAAGGTCTATCCCGTACTTGGTCTGGAGGTAGCAAATGAATCGGGGTTAAAACTGGGATGAAATGTGGTCGTACAGCATGTGCTGTCAGGATTTTGAAGAAAAAATCCGAGGAAATTTGGGGTTGGTAAAATGCCCTCACACTTTGGAAGAAACACAGTGGCCCCCAGCGCGGTGCAGATGGTCCGAGGCTGGTGAGCTCTTCAGGGCACCCTCTCAGTGTGCACCTCGTTACCGTCTGCCTCTGGATTGACTAAAATTACCTCTTTTTTTTAATCTCAGCATCGACTTTCCTGAGGTAGAACTTGCACACAGCTTGTTTTGCTGGCACTGGATGGACACCTTGGTACTTTACTACATGGAGCCCCCTTCTGCAAACATGCCACGTGTGTCAGCCAGCAGGGACACACTTGAAAAAGACCAGCTTACTCAGTAGGACAAGGTCCTTCAGTGTCCCGAGGCAAGATGGAAAATAGAGATAGAGGCAATATGGGCTTTTACTGCTACAGGTGCTGATCACAAACCACAGCACGATGTAGGCCTGCCAGCCAGGCAGTGTGGTGTGCCTTTGCAGGGAGGTGGCGTTAGCAGGAAGGTGAAGGTGCTTTAACCCTAAAAGCTGCCGTAGTTTCTGTATGGAAGTTCTGAGGTTCAAACACCATGAAATGCCGTGTTTCTAGGCGGGTTCTAACGGCTGCTTGTGCCACTTGCGGAGCAGGGAGCGCCCGCCCCGCCATGCGGCTCCGCGTCCCTCACGCGCTCTGTGTTA
>JAUBOD010000140.1:1545301-1567288 GCA_032353885.1 Nothura maculosa
AATTTGCATTCTCAAACAAAATTCAAATATATACACTCAGTGTCAATGCCTATATATTTGAGATACAGACATCAGTTTTGGAAACTCCAGAAATGTAATTTCAAGTAAGCATAACTCTGTAAAATGTCTGTTACCAGATACAAAGACCATGTCCTCATTTGCTGAAATGTAAACTTGTTCTAGTGAGAGCTGCACAGCATCTATCCTGGTGTCTGTTCTTGTGTCTATATGCCCATACTTACTAATGCAGTGTGTATGTTTTGTAACAGCCAAAAGACACTCACGCTTCACCTTCCTCACTCTCTGTTTTATGTGGGTGCCTTGAATTTACAGCAATGCTGTTTGCCCCTTCCAGCAGTGGAGGAAGCTTTTCAGACATATTCTTTCCCATGTCGAAGCCAGAGTCTGCTACCATTATGAATTCCATCTTCATCTGTGAATAGTTCAGCTGCAACACTCTTCAAGCCAGACAGAAAATTAAATTACTCACAATGGAAAGAGCTTTTCTGCCTGATCCAAAATGCCAGAATCTAGCCCTTTGGGCCTATTTGTGCAGTGAGATACCATTCATTGTGAGTAAGAGTGACAAAATCTGGCCCAAAATTAGTTCTCCCTACAATATAAATATAGATTTTGTCACTGAAACATGTTCAGGGGCACGGAAATCTTTTTTTTTCGATCTATGATCTTTCCTAGCAAGGTCTCTGCCTTGGTGCGTGACTGAGGCAGTTTGAAGCTTCCCTAATGTTACGGGGTGACTAAGAGGAAATGCTGCTGATCCAGCTCAGAGAAGCAGGCAATTTGCTTCCATAAAAATTACTGTTAGGAAAGCTTTGGGGAGTTGTGTCAGGCAGATCTGAATCACTCATATCTGAAATGCTGCTAGTCATGAGAAGGGGGTCATGCAAGGATGAGGAGCTATCTAGACGAATAGAGTAACCTTTAGTGAAGGGTACAAACCATAGGAAAGGGACCTGTCAGCGGCTCTGTGCACTAATCTGCAAGTACTGGCTACCTGTTTTATTGCATTTCATAAAGACTTGCGAAGCATCAACACACAGAAAATGCAGGTTTGCATTGAGCACCTGGCCCACTAGTCTGGGAGGAGGATCCATGGCTTTGTTCAAGGGACGTTTTCCTGGAAATCTGAAGTGGTGGTTTCTTTTTGTCTGCAAATGAAACATTTCATATTCTTGAGCAAGCATTTTTTTTTTGTTTTATTTTGTTTTGTTTGCAGTTCTACTCATATACATAAAAGACAAAGACAAGCAAATGGGCACGGAGAATAAGATTAAGGTTTTCCATGACTGGAGAACTAGATTCTTGGACAAGATATGCCATAACATTTGAGACCCCTGAAACAGCCTTGAAAATCAGGCTGTCTTATCTCCGCAGCATAAATTAGCCATGTAATCTTTGCAAGTGGAGCAGTGAATAACAAAACCACTCTTCAGATATGGGCACATAGTGTTGCAGTTAACAGCACTGATGTGTGACTTTAATACTTTCATTGCTTTACAGTCGTTTTCCAGTGCTTGTTTCACCTTGCATTTTTTGCACTGTCTGGCCATTGCACAGAGGCTCCGTCTTTATTTTTGACTTCACAGTTTTGCTTTGGAGATAACACCAGTGTCGGGGGAAGGAGTGCTGGTTTTTTTTTTCTTAGTCACCTCACATCACTCTTCAATTCCTCTTTTTTTTTTTCCCTTCCTTCCAGTGCCAGTCACATATCCCAGATGCCAGGCAGCAGCTGCAGCTGGCTGCATGGCAGATCCCTGAGGCTGCAGCTGGGTGAACACTCCAGGACTTATTCTGGCTGTGTCGTAGAGATGAGCTGCAGATTATTTGTCTGAACTGTCATGCTCTCCAGATGCCTTTAGCTTCTTTCTTTCCTTCTTCTGTTCCTGTCATACATAGAGCCCTGTATACCTGAAAATACAGCCTTGGAGAAATCTCTCATATTGCGTGAATAAGGTTCCATCTAACATAGAATTAGGGACATACTATGACCTTGCATACATTGTATTTATGAAAACTGGAATCTTGCATGAAGTTGAAAGAAGAAATACTAATTCAGGAAGTCTGAACTCGCTTTAAAATGATGTACTCAGTGTCCAAATTGCTGGAACGGTGAGCAGACTGATTGAATATGAATGGCTTCACTTTTCAGCTGGAGAATAAAAGTGACAAGCCCAAGTAAGAGTAAATTTTGAGAAAAGTACATACACAAAATAGTGCATTATCTACAAAGGAGAGTTGAAAGACTATTAAAATCTCATGCTTGTCTCACTGGATATTTTCTTAGGAACACCTGCATTAGTGAGTCTTCTTTACTGGTTCTTCTGTATATTACATTTAACCAAATTCTTTTAGAGACATGTTCTAGCAGTGCCAAAATTACTGCTGGTATTAATGAAATTATAATGAATGAATTTATAGTTTTGCTTTTAGCTATAACATATGTTTTGCAGAAGCATTATAATTTGAAAATAAAATATAATTTAGGTATTCTGTTTAAACTTCTGTAACATCTTGATAACTGAATGATTCCAGTTCAGATTGTTGGGCATATCTCAGGATATTACTTACTAATAATTTATTTCACTACTGTGAAGGGCATTAACAAGCTTGAATTAGTTTCTTCTTATTCAAGTAAAATTGCTCACTGATTCAATCTCCTTTTTCTTTTGGAAAATATCAAGAGAACAGATTTCATCGAGTCAGGCACATATACTATATCTGAAAGATTTAATAATTCCCATACTCTCTTTTGCCTCTCTTGTTTTCTTAAGATGCAGCTAAAATGGAGGTGATTGTTGCAAGCATTTTAGTTCTTTCCTTATTGCAGTTCTGCATCTTTTCAGAATTACTGATTATACTTGCAGAAATAATATGTAGTACAGAATACAGCTGAAAGCTTCTATAAGGTGCACAAATGTCATACCAAAGTAACTCTAAGCTCACAGAAATTTAATTACAAACAGAGGCAACTCCACTGTCATTTATTCTGAATCTAATGCTGTATACTTGCATCTGCTTTATAGTCAGTGAACTCTATCTCTTTCTTACAGCTTCTGCATTATCTATGAGTGACACAGCCATATTGGATTTCACTGGTGTGGCTCTCCCTAGCTCCTCTGCATAATGATACCTCCTCTTGTCACTTGCTATTCTGAACTGAACTGAAGACATTTTATGTTTGGAGATTTCCAAAGGCCACTGCAAAGGACCATATCAATATATGCCAGTCTCACTGAGGCTATTAGTGCTTCTCTGCCTAATGCAAGTGTACTTTTATTCTACTTTCCTAAGGGAAATGACATTGAATTATCAATGTTGACTCCTCCTCTTGATGAAAGCATGCATAGTAGACTTGCATGGTACTTTTTAATAGGAAACTAGCCTGTGAATGCATTCTTGATTTCTCCGTCCTTCTTAGTTCAGAACAAAAATCTTTTGTTTTCCTCTTGTCTCCAAGGCAGCTTTTCTTCCCTGTTACAATTCTGTGTGAAGCATTTGATGCAATCTTTGAGATCCTTTAATCTCAGTTTTTTGTTGTCAGTAATATTCCCACTAGTGCTTTTTCAGGTTTCAGACTGTAAAATTCCTGATATTTAGTCTCATGTGACTGCCTGATAAGATTTAATGCCAAATATCTTGGATTTCCTGAAAGAGATTATTGGAAACCTGCAGAAACATCTTCTCCTCAATGTTTCTCCATGCTCCATTTCTTTCAACAGCAGGTTCTGATGCAAGAGCTGCATATATTATGTAGGGTTTTTTTCCATTTTTTAAAATCAGTTTCTTTCAGATTTGGCTGTATCAAGGAGGTGCAGTTATACTCAAAATATTTACAGGGGCTTCATTCAACACAATTTTTTCTTCCTCAAATCTTATGTTGTCTCTTGCCCTTGTCTAAACTATTGACTATGACCTTCATTTTTTCCCAAGCTTCTGATTATACTCTACTTTAACTTTTATAATATCAATTATGTAATACATTTAATTTTCCTTTGCCATGATAAAACATTGTAATAGGGCTATGAAATGCATGTGAAAACTTGAATTCTGTATTATCAAAGAAATCCAGTATGCTAGAAATGCATGGTTGCTAGAGGTTCAGGTTTGATAATATTTAGATATCATAAGCTGTACTCTGTTAAAAGGGCTCTTCTGGAAGAACAGTCCCACTAGTACATATGGAAAAGAAGAGTGGAGGTGATCCATCCTAGGGATCATGAAGGACAAAATGCAATGTCCCATCTTTCTTATTTTTATGAGAGGGGAGGTACATGAAATGTCTGAAAACAAATTAGTGGATCTTTTGTCAGCCAACAAATATTTCCTTAATATTGCTAATGTTGCTGAATTTTTAAAGGAAATTGTGTAGAATTCTTTCCCTGAAGAGGAAATGTACGTCAAAATAAGGAAAGACAGAAAGCCAACCAAGAAGAAACATTCAGTAAGAAATGGCATTGATCTTCCTGATATAGACTATTTTAGAGAGGTAAAAGCTACTTTTCATAACTCCTTGAAGATTAAGGCTAAAGCAAAACCTTGGAGGATGGTCTCCAAGGTTTGTCTCTCCCAATAAGGAAGAATAAACCTGTGCTTGTGCAACAAATAATACTTAGCAGCTAGTTCCCTGGCAGTTTGTCAGACAATCTGAACACCTGCACTAGAAAAGTTATCTTCTCATGGCCTATGGATGTAGAGATCATGATAAAATGCTGCTTTAACCACAAACTCACAAATATCTGTAGCTCAAGAAAATCTGTTTTGATTGATGAGGAGGAAAAGAAAATAAAAGAAGTATTAAAATATTTCTGTGCATGATGGAACCAGTCATTCTGGACAATAGTCCATTATTTATTCAATGCATATTTTGATATTGTGATATTATCTGGGCAACAACTAACTACTCCTTCATAATTCTTCATTAGGCTAAAGCCACAGAGCTAGGACAAGCCCTAAAATAATTTGAATAAAAGATAGAAAAATGCATGTACTGAGAGGTGTATCCCATGACAGTCTTAATGTTGTGGAAAAATGCTAATTTAATCTCTTCAGTAATGTTGGTGAGCTTTCTAATGTCATTTAATACCATTTTGTATTTGCATTTTTATCCATTTGAATTCTCTTCATACATAATTATGTATTTTAAAGGTTATTTGGTCAGAGAGGTGCTAAAACCATAGAGAGAATATGAATGACTGCAGGATGCACTGTACAAAGTAAATGATGATGGCAGATAGCCTTATTTTTTAAGAAGATAAACAGGCAAACCTTCAAGCAAATTAGATTTTGAAATTCTGACTTGATTCTACATGAACCCACAGTGTCGTATAATAATAATCATTTTCCTTTTCCTGTGTTTTCCTTTTAATTTTGCAGGAAACAATGAATCTAGTTACCAATTCCATTTTAATCATTTCCATAGAGATCAAAATCCCTTGGAATATGAAGCACTATTTAGCATGTATTTTGCAATTACCTGTACTAATTTGCGTAATGAATTAACTGGTTCATTTATGAGTGTGTTGCATATATGCTTGAGGTATCTGTTTATAAAAACCACAGATCCATGGCCAATGCCTGTGATCAGAACTTCTCAGCTAATCACCTCTTACTCCAGAGCCTGCTGTTGTCAGTGGTCAGCTCTCGGCAGCCATCTAGACAATTTTAGCATGACTAAGAGGTCACTGAGTGGTACCAATTCAAAACTATCATTTTACACTTCCCTTGCATTTGCTGTTTGTAGTCACAACTACCAGGGCACAAAGATGGTGAAAAACAGACCAACTGCCTCTTGACAAAGATGTAATACAGAAGAGTACCATGGCTACATCATACTGAAGTGTGGTACATTTTAAAGAGAGTGGCATTGTGCAGTTTGATGTGGGGAGGCAAATTTGGGAAGAGATGAATCCCCTTGTGTTCTAGCTGATCCTCAAAGTTTACAGGGACTAGGGACAGCTGGACTCATCTCTTAATAGGGATACCGAATACTGTGCCAGCTATACGCCTGACTCACTCTGGCAGTATCGGATTCACCCACAGTCTGCTGACCAATGGTCCGATCGCCTTCCTAGGAGCGAGTTGAGTTCTCCAATAGTGTGATCAACTATCAGCACAGTTCTGGCAGTATCGGATTCACCCACAGTCTGCTGACTATCGGTCCGATTGCCTTTCTAGGAGCGAGTTGAATTCCCCAATAGTGTAATCTACTATTAGCTTGATTCTGGCCATATCGGATTCACTCACAGTCTGCTGACCATTGGTCTGATCACCTTCAAGACAAGTTGGCGAGTTGACAAACAGCACGATTGATTCAAATGCAACATTTAGAAAACAGGTTTCAGATTTCTAAAGCGAGGGGTTTTTAGCTAGTGCCTCATGTACAAATGCACAGTCGTCAGTAACCCAGAAGATGGGAGAGGGCTCTCAATCTTGGGGAGTCTCTTCAGGCAGTGTCCTGAACCAAGGTGGAGGGAGGGCCTGGGAAAGAGTTTGGGGATCAACTGCTATCAGCTCATCCATAAGTTATGATGGAGTCCTCCCTCTCTCCTCTTCCTTCTTCCTTCCTAGTTCTCACCCCCCACTTCGCCTTTCATACATTTTCTTTTACATCCAGGTGGAGCTTGAGTAATTCTAGTCATATTTACTTTAATTATTAATCTAGAGAGCATGCCCAGTGAGGAGTGGTGGTGTACTGGTATTACAGTGGGATCAGATGGAGAAGAAGCCTAAGCAAAGTTTAGCAGATGGAACTGATCTGCCATCACCCATCACCCTTGGCCTATCAGCTATGTGGCACCACCTGGTTGCCACCTCTGCGGGGAGTACAATAGAGTTTGGCCATGGGGTCTTCACTCTGCTCCACCCTCCGTTCACTCTTATTAGTATGGACTGGGAGGGCAGATTGTGTCGCCCAGGGAGAAGTGGATTCCACAGATACCAACCAACCTGGAATTGGTAACTGTGTCTCACCTCAAGCAGGTCTCAGCAATGCCAGAACTTCTGTCAGGCTCCATCTTTCTCCAAGTACTCCCTCTTCTCAAGCAATTCTGTCATTGCTCTTTTGAGATTCGTTGCGTCCAAATCTGTGTGTCTGTATGAACTGTTTCTGCAACATTTGTAGTATTGTTTGCTGCTAGGAAAACTACAATTACTGAAAGAAAGAAATTAAGCAGAATTCACCACTCTCAAACCATAGCACATCAATTTATGCCTCAGACAAATTAGATATATTAGTTTTCTGCAACTGTCATGTAAAGGGAAAAAAACTGTAGCACCTGACATGACACAGTCTGATGATGACACATCTGTCAACTAACTTATAATGACAAGGTTTTCATGTTGTAGTGAGGTGGGGAGAAAATACACAAAAGGAAGAGGTTCTACCGTAACCAAAGATTTATGATAGTTTCTGCTGATTGAGAATATTACCTCAGATCTATTAAAGCCAGGATTTTTGTTTAGATCTCAGGAACTCCTGAAGAGTACAATGATTTTTCTGAACACAGTAGGAGGGGAAACCCAGCTAGAGGTGAAGTTTCTATCCCATTACTTTTGCTCTCCTACAAAAGGTGATGTTCCTGTCAGTGAGTGGTGAGATAACTACAACTATTCTACTAGGTAACAAAGTGGGACTAAAGTAAGTAGGCAGAGCAATAGATTCCACATCAAAACTATTTTGTAGTGGATTTGCTTTCCTGAGCACAGAAAGAGCCTTGAAACTTGGACTATGCTCTTCCCTGCCTGAATAGCATAGTGGAGTCCTTCCTTCTCTCTTTTGGAATATGGGTGTTCTTCATTAAGGCATGTTTGCTCATCTTAATGAGCTGTGTGAATCTATTAAGTAGGGAAGCTTGACTTGAATTGATTTGCTTTGTTTAAACATGCTCTAGCTTTTGCTCATGTATATAGCTCATATAAAAGAAACCTGTTTGAGTTTAGCCCAGTATCCCATGGTGATTACTTAGATGTGCTGTCACGGCCGAGAGCTTTGAGTCTAGGATTTTGTTGGCAGCACTGCAGCTGCAGTAATTAGGATGATATGGAAAACTGAGCCACAATTTGAAAACCAAAAGGGCTGTTGCAACTCTGACAGTTCAGAGATTGCTGAGTAATGTCCATTCAATGCATGTAAGAGAAATCTGTGATGCTTTATTATTTTAAGTGATTAGTATGCATCAAAATTATTTCAGAAAGCATTCTCTAGTTTAAACATGCAGGTTGGAGGTTTATTTGGGTGTTTTGTTTAACCAAACACTTATGAGTCAAGTAGAAGTTTTAGTGAAATTAATTTTGCCTTGTTAATATTTACAAAAGCCTTTGAAGATATTTATTGCTGTATATTTGCTAGATTTTATTTATTTAGGTTGAAGGATGACATACTTTTTGTCTCATAAGCAATTTCTCTTGTGAAAAGTATTTCCACAACTATCTGAACTTGTCGGCATTTTTTTTTCCTGATTGGAGCCTGCAAAGGCAGATTTAGGGGTTGAATTTTCAATAGCTCCTGCTGGGAATTGTTATTGAATTGCTTTGAATGCTGTGTGTCATAAATACTATGCCTTCAAATCAACTAAAATGGTTGCATAATAGATGATAATAATAATAATAATAATAACACTATGTGAAGTTGGCATGGTCAAACTGTGCCCTTGTATCAGTGAGAAGGGATAGCAACCCTTTTTCAACCTTACTCGGGAAGGAAACCAGTCAAGAGTGTTATATTTTGCACTTTCTCTGTAGCTGAATTCAGATTCCTTAGTTGTGATTTCTTTCAATAATAAGGCAGTTAATTTTTTAAAATTCAAATATTTGCATTTGCAAGACTTTATTTGCTCACCTTCTAAGTAATTCTGAATCTTCTGATAATAATTAAAGAGATAATGAAGAGAATAAGAATACTAACTAGCTTTTCCTTGGAAAGTGTATCAGTGACTGTGTTAAACTTGACTACCTTTCTGCAACTCGTGCTCCTCTTTTAATATACATTTGTGTTGAATAGTTGTCCTAGAAATGATTGACTTTAAAGAGTCAAGGCAGCACTGAAGAAATGAGAATAATCTCCATGTGGTTGATTTTAATGAATCAACAAGAGAAAATCCACATGCTGCGATGAAGTGATCTATAATCCTAAGAAAGATACAAAATAAAATGAAGTCTGAGAATGCATCTTTTTTTCCTGAAAATAACATGGCTTATATGACTGGTAGGATTTTCATCAACATGCATTGGTATATGTAATGTATGTAATAGATATAGTAGAAGAATAATAATAAATGTCCTCACTGAATAATTTCTGGTAATTAGCTTAAACAGAGACAGATTTATGGAGGTGCATGCTATTTTGAGCAACCAGTGATTGCAGTAGATACACCTCACACACAAACTTTAAGTCTTCTGCTTAAGAGCAGGTTCACCATCCTGTCTAACCAGGTTGTTTGGTAACCTTGAAGAGATGATTTTCCACTTTTGAGAGGATGTTTGAAAGCTGTGCATATATTTTTTATGATTTGGGCAATCAATCAAATTTATTACTTGGCTCTCTTCCAAGCTGCCAGTTGCCTTTATGAGTTAATTTTGCATTGAACAAGCAAATAAATATAAGGAAGTCTCTGTTTTGATAGTCATGTTTTGAATTCTTAAGAACAGCTTAAAGTATTATGGCGATATCCAATCTGCATATTGTGGCAAGTCTTGTGAATTCATTTCAATAATGAACATGAGGCAAATGCTCCTAAAGCCCTGCAGTACCACTCTGACATATTTTCATAGCTATGCACTCTTCACAACATTTCCTGGTAGCTTTCACAGAATTATGATTAATTCCTCCAGAAACTAAGAAACATGAGCTTGGTTTGTCGCCCGCTCTGCTTCTAATGGCAGAGGGCTTCCAAGAGGAATTGGTTTTGACTTGCACTGTGGCCCCCATGGCTCTTCCAGAGTGTGGGTAGCTTGACGGGCAAATCCCCGATGTTGACTGGTTCAGCGTATATTAAACATACAGGCTCTGCATAAGGGCAGAGGCAGAGTCTTAGGCAGGTGCTCAGAAACTGAAAGCTGCTGCAGCGCTCTGAAGCGGCAACCCAGAGCAGCCAAAGCTGGTTTCTGTTTTCCATTTTAATCCCTGTTACCTCCTCTCCTTTCAGTTGCTTCGTGTCTTTGTCAGGCTTGATCCTGTGCCAAGGTAAATTACTTGGAAAAGCTCAGTAAAGCTCTGGTCAAGTATTGCTCTGCTGCGGAAGCGTCTTGGTGCAAGTCGCTGGGTATGGCTTGGTCTTGGCTGATGCCTTCATAGAAGAGTTTGGCTTCTGGGGCTGCAGGGGGAGGTGGATCCAGTTGGCAGAGGTAAATTTGGCCCAGAACAGAAAGAAGGAAAAAATCTCACCCACCCCCAAATTACATACCTGCTAGATCGCTTGCTTCACATTAGAATAATTTCACTATTAACCTTAATAAATTGGGATAACCCATAGGCTGCACAAAAGAAGTAGGCATGTCAAGAACTTGCCTTAACTCTTTTCATCAATCCTTTTCTACAAAGAAAAAGAAAAAGGGATCAAATTAAAAAAAATGACTTTAAGATTGCAGAAATGAAGGATGTAAGCCTACCCTACCCAAGATCAAAACTCTCCCATATGCCTAGCTTTTTTAAGGACATTCAGAAAATTGGACTTCATGCAACAAAACATGTGTCTATATGCATACACCTAATGAATTGGAGAAAATGGGGAGAATGTGAGAGAGGATCAAGGAAATCACTGAACGGCTGGAGAAAGTGACTTAGAGGGAAACCTACATGTTACCCAAGTATTTGCCAAGCATATCTGCTTATGCAGAGCCCAGCATCAAATTACAGACCAGAGCTGGCTTGCACTCTGCCAGTTTAGACCCCAGGCAAAAAATCTGTGTTCAGTTTCTACCTGATCGTGTAGATTTTTCCTGGAATAACCCAGCCGATTGTCATAAACTTTTAACAGAAAAATACAAAAGATACTAAAATTAAATGGCTTCTAACAGCAGTGGAGAAAAGCACAACAAAAACAAATGGAAACCAGTTAGGGAAAGCTGAGATTTCTAAGGATTAAAAATGTCATTGCATGATTTGTGGTCTCTTCTGAAGGCCAGAATTAGATCTGAAAGCTCAGGTGGTTATTTTCTGATTTTCGTCCCTCAGTTAAATGCAAACCAGGTCAGATGAGAAATGACTTTTAATAATAAGGATGAAAAAACAGAGGCACAAATTACCAAAAATTAGGGATTTTCCACCTTTTCTGATTTTCAATCAAAACAAGCTACCTTTTGAAAGAGAGGTTTCTAGTTCTGACATATATATTAACGAGCTCCCTCAGTCTTTTAAGAAAACTGTTGTGATATAAACAAGAAAACAGAGAGAAATAAACGAGTCAGTGCTTTTTTAGGAAAAAAAATAGAGATAGGATAGAATAACAGGTAAAACTCTCTTTTCAGTATCATAGCAGAATGACAGATGCAAATCATGCAGTCATTTGTGAATAATTTTCATTATATTTGGACACCTGTTCTTGTAGCAAGCAACTGTGGGATGTCACTTTCTACATCTCTTCAAGATTCCTCTGACAAATATAAAATATTTGCTTTCTTAATATTTGTAAATTCCATATAACTGCTAGAAATTGATAACATTACAACCCAGAAAGTGAAAGTCCTAAATATGTTTTATTACTCTGGCCATTTTTATTTATTCTAATCATGTAGGAAAATATTCATATACTCTTATTTCTCACACAGTCAGTGAAGGGAAGTCACCATCAAAGTTTTCTTTGGAAGGGGCCACCTTTTTCTTTTGGTTGTACCTACTTTTTCCTACCTACTAATATGGTAATTAATTTATGTTTTTATTAGAGTATAAGAAGGACTGAAAGCATTTTGTTTAGCTGTTTTTATCATTCAAACTTCTGATTATAAACTTCTTAAGTACTGTTTTCAGGTCATTACATATAATACTTGTAGTTAATGTATAATTAACTCTAATTTTCAAACAACTTATGCCTGTTTCCTGCATGCATTTCATTAAAATGCTTTCAAACATAATGGAATTTCATTATAGGAAAAGTGGGAAATAAAAAATGCATTTACACAGCTATTTACTGTTCACCTATTTAAACTTGCTCTATATTTTCAAATCATTAAGCATTTTATTAAGTAAGAATATGTCCCAGAGCACTGGTGTATACTGAACCTCTAGGAGGTCAGAATTGGACTCTTAGACTTTATGATTAGAGTAAGCTTGTGTATCCTGACCTGCAGCCACAGATAAGAAGGGATAACAATAACCTGTTTAATATTACACTGATACCTGTGAGATCTAAAGGATGCTGGAAAGGGAATAGCAAGATGTATGAATGAAAATTCGCAGAGACTACGATCCAAAGAGAAGGTCATTTGACACCAGAGATAACTGGAGGAAGTAGGACATGAGCTAGATTTGGTTGATACAAATACAGCTGCCAGTCATGGGCAGGTAGATTTCAACTGTCTACCTCTGGCAAAGTCAAGCAAGTTTGCACAGAAGACCAGGGCAGGAATTAGCTAAATATTAGAAAAGAAGATTGTGTTCAGTGGTAGCTGAAAAATATGAAGTAATCGTTCAGAGAAACTTTGAGTGGCCAACTCGCTCTCCTGTGGTAACTGAGAGTGTGGTAGAGAAGAGTGTGGTAGGAAACTAGAAAAAAAGAAAAGTCAGAAATCGAAGGAGAGCTGATTCATCAGTGGAAATAGTGACAGGACATGCACATGTTCAGGACAGGGTATAACTGTGTAAAGGAGGGAAAAACAAAAAATTGTAGAAATAAAACAGGGTTAATATAGTTTATGCAACAAGGTTCAGTAATAGGAAAGCAAAAATAAAAAATAATACCAAACATCATTCCCCACTGAGGTTTGCAATCAGGAGAGTGAGATTTATCCTCATGGGTACTGGGACCGGCTTTCCCTGTCCGGACACTGGCATGCCGGAGCCGCCGCGGGTTTGCAGCGGGCCCTTTGCTGCTGAGTGCTGCAACCCGAGTGCTTTGACTCTGCTCATCAGAGTACAGGTTAAAAATAGAGCTGGGCCAGCCCTTCGTGCTCCGTCTCAGCATGACAAGGCTTGAGAGAAGTTCTAAAATCCTTTAGAATTCTCTCCTTCCTCCTCTCCTTCCTCCCTCCTCGCCACAAAAAAAGGAAAAAAACTCCATTGTACCCATATCGAAAACAAAAAACACTTTTAAAGCTTTTCTTTTCTAATAGATTTTCCATGTCCCCTGGATAATTTTGAGAAAGGTATGTAAAACTGTTGTTGCATTCTTTGCAAGACTACAGTTTTTATTGTTGAGAAAATTGTCTATATTTTCTATTTCTTTCCTGTTGTTCATTTCTGCATTTTGTGAGAAGTTCAGTAACTCAAAATAATATCTTTCCATCTGCCCTCTCATGCTTTTTCTTATATTCCTCCAAAGATCTAGCAAACACAGAAGGGGCAATGCATTAAAGAGTTGCTGTGATGTGTGGAGGTGGCTTTTACTATCTGTCCTACACAGAAGACACCAAGCATGATGTAAATGTGCCTGTCATAGTTGATTTGTCCCTCTGTTGGTACAATGGCACTTTAAAGATTTTTAATGGCAGATTTTATTGTGTGGCTCAGTTGAATGGCTTAATATTAACTTCTAATAATCTCAAGTGAAACTCTGTGTAATTTAATGAAATTCAACAGAAATATGCTGCATTAATAATCTACAAACTGTTACTATTTAGATGACTTTGGCACACTTGGTATCAAAGGTCTTCCTTCAACCATAAGTTTTCAGCTATAAACTAGAGCCTTATCATTTAAAAATAACTGAGAAAAAAGGACATGGAGTAAAAAAAAAAAACTGAGAAAAAAGTACCAGGAGTACTGTGTGCAGTTCTGGGCTCTTCCGTATAAGAGGGACGTGGAGCTCCTAGAGAGGGTCCAGCAGAGAGCAAACAAGATGATTAAGGGACAGGAACATCTCTCGTATGAGAAGAGACTGAATTGGGCCTGTTTTCTCTGGAGAAGACAAGGCTGAGAGGGGATCTGATTAACATGTACATGAAGGGAAACTGTAAGGAGGAAGGGGCCAAGCTCTTCTCATTGGTGGCCAGTGACAGGACAAGAGGTAATGGGTGTAAGTTGAAACACAGGCAGTTCCATCTCTGTATGAGGAGGAACTTCTTTCCTGTGGGGGTGCCAGAGCCCTGGCACAGGCTGCCCAGGGAGGCTGTGGAGTCTCCTTCTCTGGAGGTCTCCAAACCCGCCTGGATGCCGCCCTGTGCCCCGTGCTCTGGGTGTCCCTGCTGGAGCAGGGGGTTGGACTAGATGATATTTAGAGCTCCTTTCCAACCTCAACCATTCTGTGATTCTGTGATTCTGTGACATCCGAATATTCAGTGATATTAGGATTATTAATGGTGACAACTACAAGCTATAGTGATTTATATTTTCATGCATTTGTGAAAATATAAGTAATCCTATTTTGTGGTTTATAGACAAGATGGATATTCATGAGTTTATGAAGGGCTATAAAATAATGTTTCTGGATATACCCGTGATCTATGATGTTCTTGCCCACTCCATGTCTCCTGACTTTTAACTACAAAGATATGGCTTCTACATAACCTTATATGGTAAAATAAAAACCAGAGTCCTCCAGCTCTTTCTCCAAGTCTTTTGTCATTCTTCCAGAAACCCAGGCAAAAAAAAATTTAAAAAAGAAAGAGATAAGATATTTTTAATGTTTACCATTGCAATGATTTTTATAGCTCAACCATGACTAGTGCTCCATTATGTTAATTTAGAAAATTGCCATTGTATTTTCATTCAAAAGTGTTCATAGTAATCATTTGTCACAGATCAATATTAGCATTTCTATAGAGAAATAATTTATTACAAATGTATATAATCATTTTGTGTTATTTAACCTTTCTAGCTAAACTCTGGCAATTTTGCTTACAGAATTGTTTGCAATTTTGGGCTCAAACATCTCTCAAAGGGTCAGATAGCACTGAATATATTCCCTGATACTACCAAACTCTAGTGCTACATTTTAATACATTGAGACAGAGACTACTGAAATAAATGCGATTTATGATCACGAAACAGCTCATATGTTACAGCTACAACTTTTCATGGTCTGATGACTTTTTCATGCTTTTGCAAAATTCATAATGAGTTTTCTCAATGCATTCCTCCTAGGTAGATTGGATGATGTGGTATGAACTCTGAATAAGTAATTTTTCAGTTTCTATGCTGTGTTTTAAACCTGATAGACTTACCATTTGTTATCATTATGGACTAACTATTGGTATCTGTCAGGTCATCCTTGTACACATTAGTGTTCTATCTACATTGTCTTGCAAAAAAGCAGAGCTCTGAACAGATAACTGGAAGACGTATTATTTGTCATGCTAATGTGTCGTTATTCGACTACTTTGTTTTTTTTGTACGTGGTTGGTAGCAACTCCTTTTGCTTCAAAAGCAAAATCTAACTGCAGTAAGAGCCTTTGGGAGACTTTACCATTTATATGAAAGATCACACTTTTTTCCATTCTTTGTGAGATGTTTTAACTATGTAAGTAGTTGCATGATAGTCTTCCCTAACTCACTTGGATACTTAGGTGAGAATTTTTTGTGACTCATAACATTTTTAGGATTATCTTTTACTAAGCCCTGTGGTCCATGTTTTCCTTTCTAAATGTTTGAAAGGATTGTGATCTGTATAAAATGTGAAGTAATACATTTGTTCACTTTGGCAATATTAAGGCAATTGATGCAATTTTCAACAGGAATGGCAATGATGATGAGAAGAGCATATTTTAAAAACATTTTTCTTATTTATTTGCATTCTATAGAAATAAGGTTGCTGCATCTATGTATGACCCAGTGTACCTTAGGCTTCACTAAACCAGATAGATCGGGTATTTGACCTGTATTTTATTTTGGACTCACAGTTCTAGAATCTTATATTGCATTAAGACATTCATTCTAAATTCAGTTTCTCTTCTTCCATTTTACTCATACTTTTTTACATCAATTCAAAGTTTTTACCTGTGATCTGATATAGAATTAACATAATTTATCATTTTGCATACTTCTAAGAAATCTTGCATTGTGACAAACATTTTAATAGGTGACTTAATCAGAAGTTGACCGTAATATAAAGAAAAGATATTCACCAAATCTTTGAGAGAACACAGATATGTTCTTGAAATTGTATAAATAGCAGTCATAAGTTTTTCTGTCAGACCTCAGCTTTGTCCTTTCCATGCCAACAACCTTGCTTCTCCTCCTGCAGCTAAAACAAATATATATGGTTAAAAGGGACGGATTTCTGGGTCTTTGATGTTTACCCCAGGAACTGATGAATGACATAGATATTTATTGAAATGTGTGTTTTCAGACACTTTCAGTATTCAGTTTTAGTATTGTTCCAAATATTTCATAAGTAATAGAAACCTACTCTTTCTCCTTCTTCTATTCTATTTTCACTGAAAAACTTCAAAAGATAGAATTCTGTTTGGAAGAGGGAAATATAATTTGCATCCTCCTTCTGCATCCATAAGCAGGAAACAGATTTTAAAGAGTGGCTGAAAGAATATAAATATGAAACTACACTGGAGGGAAATGGAGGAGAAGTGACACAAAGCGGAAGAGACATTGCTCTGGACTTCTGCTTCAGGCTAAGCTGTCCTGCCATGTACTATGCAAAATGCACCACAATCTGAGTCTCAGGAAGTGGAAGGGGAGCATAAACCAGTCTTTCCTAAGAACAGGCTCATTTCAGACATAAAATGTGCGAATCGGGAATCCAGGCACCAAGGAAAATAAGAAAATGCTTTCACTGCAGTCAGAACTAACCTAATGAAGCTAGAGGAGCATGCAAGGGTTCTTGGGTCATGGGTAAAAAGATATAAAAAATCAAAAACATATCAAAAAAGCAATATCATATCAAAGCATGACAAAAAAAAGTAATGGGTAAAACTCATAACTTTTAGGATCTTCTTAAAGGGCACCCACATACCTTCATTGCACACTTTGTGCCTTTTAGTGTTTGCAGCTTACTGCAGCCAAGGTAAAAAATTTATTAGCTCGATATTGTGTCTTCACTTTTCAGTGATAAAGTAGGTGGAAATATTGATTTTTTTTTTTTAATGGTGACATTCTTTGCTGATGTGCTCCTTGAGCATGTATGTTTTTGAAAGCAGTTTCACATTAAAATGATGTAAAATCATAGCTATTGCAGCTTATGTAGAGAAAGGGTAGGTGCTTTAATGTCAAGGAAGTATATCTTAAAGAAAACTGATAAATAAAGGCTGACCAGAGCTAAAAAAATGTAAGAATTTGGAACAATGCATGCAAACATCTTAACAGGTTCCTTTTCTGTTAGAAATTTAAATCTCCTAAAAAGCATTGCCAAGCTGTAACAAGTCCTTTATTCCACAAAAATAAAATGATGTGGAAAATGAATATTGCCCTCCGGCAAAATTACATTCCAGGTTGCCCAAATGTCTCACATCGTTCTCTGTTCTCTCTGTCTCAGGCTTCCCTTTCTTCCTCACTTAGCCGAGGCAGAGTTTTCTTAGGAGAAAAGGAGTGCAGTAGTTTCCAAAATAGGGAAACAAAATATAGGTGATCATTTTACCTTTCTCTTCATGACTTCGAAAAAGCATGCCATTCTTCTTTGCCTTTTTCTCTTTGGGATGGATGGATGTTTAAAATAGAAGTGAAGGCTGAATACTGTGGAAAGTCATCCAGAGAGACTATTTGAATGTGTATTATGGATGCGTGTGCTTATCAAAAGGCAGAAAATTACAGCTTTCTCACTATAAAGTCCTGAAATTTATAAGATATGTTATTACACAGACACTGAACTAACTGGGTAGAGTCAAATGAAACCTTGCCTGGATAATGTCAGTCAGGTCTGTACTCAGGAAATAGCAATAAACTTGCAGCTGATTAATTTAAATATTTATCCAAGGAGACACAGAAGGGAACAGAGAAATTCTGCAGTGGTTGTCACGAACAACTCTGCACTCCTTGGTTATTACACAAGATAATCACTGTTGTCTTAATATCTCATCAGAAGAAAGAAAAAGATAACTCGCCCTGTGGAGGAGAAGTAGCGTCCTTGTGTCAGCTAAAGCTCACCAAGCAGCGCTGCAGCACAGCAAGCACAGGTTCAAGTCAGTAATCAACAGTGTTAGCGGCACACTCATGTCCCACAGGAGACCAGAAAGCCGGGTTACACTGGTGCTGATCCGTGCAACTTTCCCACAGGATGAGACTTCCCCTTCGCAAGGGGAATATGGTTGCAAGGTATATGCTTCTTTATTTAATTTTGTTTGTGCATTTTTTTAATATCTGGGGATGACATCTCTGTGAAATGTAATCATCCCTCTTTAATTTGGGTGATGAATTCGATCCCGCTGGGGAGAGAACATGGTTGCTCTCCAGTGCGTGCACCTTGGTAGCACGCGATGCTGCTGCGCGGCGCCTGCCACGGCCTGAGGGCTGTGAGCGGCAAGGAGGAGAACAAGGGTTCAGCACAAACCTCCTGAAAGGAGGCTCTTTCCTGAGGACATGGAGGTGGGCAGGAGAGGAGGAAGCACGGGAAAAGGGGAGGTGAAGCAAATAGGTATGAAAGAGGATTGGATGGTGATTAGTTCCCCCTTTGATGATTTTGGAGGCTCACAAAGGAGAGCATTTAGTTATCTGCACCACTTAGAGCTCTGGAACTGAGGAATATGCAGAAGTACAGAGTGCATGAGTTCCTTAGGAGGGTATTCTGTTGTTTATGAGAGACTAACATTTGGACTCTAAGTGTATTTTGAATCCAAACATCATTTGTATATTAGAGCCCTCTCAAAGCCCAAGCAATATCTGAACACGAGCCTGTACCCTCCACTAGCTGCACCACTGCTGTGGTGCAGATGGAGGCATGTCTGCCTTGGGGTATCACTTGTAATAGGGACTGAAGGTCTGGAGATGCCAGAAACTGAATTATCAACAGCCAAGGGTCTGAAAAAGTAGAAAAATTAAATAGAGATAAATCACAGGGTGCTGATGGCTGCTGTCCAAGCAGTTTGAAAGAGCCAAGCAACAAAGCAGCCAAGCTGCTAATACAAATATATAATTTATCCTTAAATTATTTGGTGCTCTACCTGACCATTAAAAATGTGTTCATCCAGAGCAGCTTTATGTACAGCTAACCAAATTTGCTTCAGTTCCAGAAACAGTGGCTGAATTGATCTGTGATGCTTTCACAAGCAGAGTGAAACCATAGTGAAACCAGGCCTGCCTCTGTGCTCTGCTTTCATGCAGCCGCGTCCCGCTGTTGGTGCTGGGCAAGTCCATGGCCTGGCGCATTCCCAGCAGAACTGACCTATTTCCCGAGGTGGGATCAGCTGCACTGCCTGTTCCCGGTGAGGGAGGGACGTGGAACAGGGCTCAGCAGCAGCTGCCTCAGCCGTGGCGGCTCCTGCTCTGCAGCGACGAGGAGGCCTCGCTCTGTCCTCTGCAGATGCAGGAGGAGCTGAGCGCTAAACATAGACCTGCAGAGGTGCCAGAGCGGGTGAGAAACCGCAGCTGGTGTGGTTTCTCTATGTCCTGGCACGCTGTGCCAAAATTCTGCATCAACACCCTTTGATCTGGTAGTTCTGCTAATCCAGAGCTCTGCAGCAATTCAAAGTGTAGCGTACAGAGCCAGGCCTGCTGCTAGGCTTCGGGTGCCCTAATAACACATTTAGTTGCATAAAAATTATTATCTGATTTATTTTGCAATATATGGGGGTTTGACTTCTCCAGAAGTGCTAGTTTTGGGTTAAGCAGAAATCAAACCTCCTTGCTAAGTGTTTAGCAGGGGGGTAGCAGTATTCAGCAGTATATGCCAGTTGTAGGGCTCTACTCCCATTCCTTACAGTTTCAGGGATCATAGTTACTACCGTGTCAGAAATAAAGATCTGTGGTGAGGAGAATTTCTAGCTTCTTCATTAAATTCAGATAGTACATCAAAAAGTGCAGCAAGAATAATTTCATACATTATTAATTCCCTGCAGAGGATGTAAAATTTGAAAGAGGTCTTGTCTTTCTGAGCTTATGTATCTCAGGTAAAGCAATGACTAGAAAAATCCAGTCTTACTTATGTTTAAGTTGTACTTTGGTGTAAACAGAATCTATTCTTTCTCTCTGCCCTCCCTCAAAAGCTTGTCCCTGAAAGGAAAAAACAGTGCTGTGGCTTTGGCTTCAAAAAGGACAGATTTTTACCTACTGATGGTTTCCTCCCTGCTAAGTAGACAGTAGATGTACACAGAAATGGATGCTTATATCTGTTGCTCTTTGTACTGCAGCTATTCTTCTTTGCTTACCAATCCAGCAAGCTTAGCTGCTGTCATTGCAGCTTCACTATTTTATTTTTTCTTACCTTGACCCTCTTCTACAGC
Source organism: Nothura maculosa (assembly GCA_032353885.1). Lineage (NCBI taxonomy): Eukaryota > Metazoa > Chordata > Aves > Tinamiformes > Tinamidae > Nothura > Nothura maculosa. Next base: position 1,565,798 of record JAUBOD010000140.1, read on the forward strand.
TGAGAAACGGAGGTGTTGGGGAGGAGCCTTGTCCTGCTGTACTGCAGGGTTAGGATGTTCTCTGCATTCACAGCAGAAAAGAGAGGCTCCTCGAGGGACCAGGGCAGAACATCTGACCTGGTTCATGCATTATTTCTAGCATGGGCTCATGCAGGCAGCTGCGTTTGTGTCTCTTGTACGAGCTGCTTTCTTTCTGTAGTGATTCTGTAAGTGTGCGGCTTAGTTGTCAAGATACCAAATAATCCAAACAAAAATGAGATGATCAAAGCTAAAATACCTCTATTGAATTAATATACTTGAGTTCTAAGACAGCTTCTTAGCTGTACCTATGAAGAAAGGAGGAAAAGGAGATAATTTATTTCAAGTACTTCTCAGTTTTATATTTTTGGGGGTGAAAGCTCAGGGGAGAGACAGAGGGACTCTGAAACTTTGAGACTGTCTAATTTTTTTTTTTTTTAGGACAGCAAAAGCATAACCACCAATCTTATTTTGTCTGAGCAGGTGGTCTTAGCCTTCCTGTTAGTAGTATTTTTTTTTTGTGTTTAAGGACAACATTTCCCAAAGCACCTAAGGGAGTCAGAAGTCAAGTTGCAACTGTGTAGCCCTGTGTAGCCCTGTGCACTTCAGCCTTCGCAGGTGCACTGTGAAGCCCTGTGCCCTGGGCTTCAGTGGATGAGGATGCCTAACAGATGGCAGATGATTCTGGATTTTTTGTGTTTGCCTTGCAAAGACATTTAAATCAGAGATAGGGGAGATGTGCAAAAAGAGAAAGGTGAGGTTTAAGAGAGAAAGGAAGATGAGAGAAGACAAATATAAAAGTAAGTAATAAAACAAGATTCAGAGAAAGCGCAGATCTGAATCCTTCGTAAAGATAAATCGATTGGAAAAGAAAGAAAAAAATATTTTATTATATATGTAAATTGTTTAAAATAAAATATATATACATATATTTGCACAGAAATAAGATGTGTCCAGGGTACATGGCAGCTTCTGAAGTAGCAGTCAAGACATCCTGGCTCTGTTCTTGGCACTTTTTTCACGTGAATGCTTCTTTCCTAGCACTTATGCTAGGTGGTAATATCTCTGCAGCAGATTAGTAGCTGCAAAAGCCTCTTGATTTATAGAGTGGCTGCACAATTGCCAGTTCTCACCTGGGATGCACAGCTATACTGTAGTTATACTGCAATAAGAATCTTGTTACACAGTTTGCTTAAGCTCGGTTATGTGATAAACACATAGAACACAAATACCACAACTATCTTCACCTGCTTTGACTGTCAGGATCCATTCATCAGTTAGGGTATGCAATGATATCTCAATTTTTATGTTAAGATGTCACAGTTATGAACACAGAGGTATTCATAATATGAAAGGAATTTAAACTCTTCCTTCAAGACTCCTTATCTTTGTCCAGGATAAATTTTCTTTGTGTTACCGACCTATTGGCAAGATCTTCTTGGAAGTTCTTAGCCTCTCTCTCTCTCTCTCTCT
>JAUBOD010000140.1:1598250-1621227 GCA_032353885.1 Nothura maculosa
CTTGCCCCTCCCTTGCAAATACTTGCTTTTCCATTACCAATAATTCACAGCCCTGTTTACAGTGTTCAGGAGTGACATAATATTGGGAAATTCTTAAAAACCTCCCTAAGGCTGGATAATGGAGAAAGTGATTGCTGTCACAGTCTCTTATGGTAGTTTAAAATAACCAGATGGTAATGCTGGCTACAGACCACTGTGAGCCACAGTTGGCTTTTAGTTTCTTGCAGTTCGAAAAGATTTTTTTTCTGTAGCAAATACAGTTTAAGGATAAAACAAAATGATGCAGTGAAAAAGCTACTAACCCTCAGATAAAGGAGAGCAGCATTTTAGTGAATTGTTTTTACGGTTTGCTAAAGGTTACTTATTTATATTCCTGAAGTAAAACCCCCTGAAATGCTCTCCTCCACACTTGGCAGTGGCTGAAGGCCTCTAGCAAGGAACAGCCTCACATAAACTAAAGCCTTTCGCACTGCATCTGGACCATCGGTTATTTCATGAGGGCAGAGAACTTGCATGTTTGAATCTCTCCTGCACCCGCTGACATTTCAGCTGGTTTTATTTTTCACGGAATCACACAGAGACACAGAATCACGCTTTCCCTTAACCTAGTGTCTTCCAACAGAAGGGGAAAACTTTCTGCAGTTATTTTTAGAAAGCAGGTTACTTGTTTATTAGCCTGTTCCTTTTCTACTCTTAAGTCAATTTTTGTTTGTTTGTTTGTTTGCCTGTTTGAAGCTGTGGTCTTCTTATCCTAAGTATATAAGAAAACATTGAAAAAGCAGAAGTCATTGGAATGCTTTAACAAACAAAAACTGCCCTGTCAGAGCTGATAAACTTCTATTGCTTCTATGAATAGTGGCATAGGATTTTCTGCATCATATTTACAGACATCTGGGAGGACCTGGGATTTTGTAGCCATGTTTAAGCCACATTATGCATGGTAGGACAGACCATTCCTGCCATATGTTGAAGATTTTCATCTATAGTTCCTCCTCAAGTCCAGGGCAGTGGGTTTTGACCCATCACAGAATGAAAGCTTGTATTATTTGCTCATTAATTTCACACAGTCTACTGAAAATTCTTTCGTATTTGGTGACAAGGCTGAACTTGTAATGGCAGCATTTTCTGATTCATAAGCAGGCTCTACAGTTAGTCACAGAAAGAAAAAAAAAACAGAATCTGCAGCTACTCTGCAAACATGAAACAAATTTTAAGATGATTTTATCATAATGGAAGTAGAATGGTTGTTACTGAGCCATTTTATGGCCCATCCATGTTCCTGGGCGAGAGAACACGAAACTATAAAAAGACCTCTTGCTTATTTGAACTTAAGAGCTCTGTTGTAGGAGGGTTAGGAAGCTTTCCACAAGTAGATGGAGAGTGCCTCAGAGCTCCTCTTGATTTAATCCAAAAATAATCTTAAAAGATATGTGTCAATGTGTCAATCTTCAGTTACATGAGATCCAGATTATCCAAGAGATCATTTGAAAAGGTATATGGCAGTTAAGTTTCCTCCTTGACACAGAAGGGTCATGAGGACTCAGGACAAAGGTCTTGGAGTCTTGATCTTGTTCGTGACTGCAGCTATGCCAAACACTGATCAATTTATTTTATTTATGTATTTATTTGGTTGATGAAGATCTTTAATTGAGTGAAGGGATACCATTATGCTCAAATGACACTTCAAATATTAAAAAGTGCTCAACATTACATGATATAAAACTACTGTTGAAAAATAGTAACTCAGAAAAATCAGTTTTTATCATTCTGTATGAAAAGATGTATTTCCTGGGAAAATGGAATTACAGTAATTATAACTTGGACTAGTCAACTGACCACAAAAAAAAAACGCTTTAAATTAACTCAGAGAAGAAAGTTAGACTTTTTTTTTTAAGCAATTGCTTCTGCTCAGGCTTTGGAAGGTCAGCCTTTGTGTCTATGTTTCTTATACTTGAGAATTTGCATTGAACACACAGCAAAGCAGCTGCCCATGGCAAGGAAAGCCATAGAGCAAAAGGAGAGCTCCTGACATCTCACTTACCTGCATTAGGAGGAAGGACTAGCAGCAGACAAATGATACATTCATTCCATAAGCATGCATTCCATCCAGCAATGCCCATGGTGACAATCCCCTACTGATTTTACCTTTTATACATATTTTTAATAATATGGACCTCCCAGGTCCCGTCACTAAAGACAGTAATTTCACTCTGCATTTCCTACATGCGATAAGCAGCAGGCTAGTCACTGAATGGCATGCATTTATGCAGCAAAGAGATGGAAGTTGGGAAGCAAATTTTTTGAGCAAAGATGCAGCTTCCAATATGTGGCTTTTACTGAACTCTGGATGAAGCCCAAGCTTCTCTGGCTTGCAGGGAAGTGACCAACTGCTAGTGAGGCCATTGTCAGCACTTGGCCTCGTAGAAGGAGCATCTTCCCTCTCTGAGCTTTTATGCTTAACCTCTAATTTGGGGAAGAGCTACACTATCTTACCACTTTTCCAACCAAGTCCATTTCTGGACAAACTGTTTGTGAGCAGCGCATGGAGTGGCTCACTGCAGGGATAGGGAAACACTCGGGGATGTGGTTAGTTTCGGGCATTACTTTGGCTGTGGGTCAGCACAATACATCCAACCAGGCTGGTTGGAAAAGTGCAGTCTGATGCTGGTTATTAGGGTAACTCTGCACCTGTCAACACATGAAGTGTTTGATTTTCAGCCTGCGTAGAACCACTCATTTAATTAATTTAATCAGCCCAGTATCCTTCCTTTCCAGAGTGCCCATCATAGACTTTTCAGAAATCACTACTAACCGACTGCTGCTACTGGAGTTCAAGTAAATGGGAGTGTTCTAAGGCTGTCTTGACTTTTGTATGTATAAATATTTACAAGTGTATAAACAATTTTGTTTTTAAAGCTGCATATGAAGAAAATGCACAAACTATATATGAAGAAGTAATTGGCCAGCTGACAGCCAAAAAGCACCCAGGCATCTATCTGAAATGAGTAACTATAACATAGGCCCTAGCAGGAGCTGCAATTAGTAACAAGACAACTACAGTAAAAAACACAGCTGTAACACAGTCTAGCAGATCTATTAACTAGATTTTGGATCTTTTTTACTAAGGCGTGTTGTTTTTTCTTTCATTTGGCAAGACATTATTTTCCAGTGGCAATACACATATTCCATTTTTTCAACTGTTTTTTTCCATCTCTGGACTTTATTATTATTATTATTATTGGACAGTCACATTACATGAAAGTTAACAAGTGTGTACACAGGACAAATAGTTGTAGTACTGTCAGGAAAGCTGCAGAAATCTAATATTTCAATATTTAGAACTCAGGCTTTGGTGTATTATAAAAAGAGAGAAAGGGAGAAAAAATATGAGACCCAGAAAAGATGTACTTATGTTCCACAACATAATTCTGTAGTTGCCTTAAGCCGGCTGCAAAATCTATTAGAAATATTGAAAAATCTTGCATGGCACTCCCTAAAGAAAGAAAATTTAAGACTATGAAAGCTTTATGAGTGTTTAATAACAGTCTTATATTCTTGACTAAGCAATGATGATGATGTATTGCAAGATTAATACATAAATCATTAAGAAACTCAAGTCATTTTAATACAGCAAGTCTATTTTGCTTAATTCACTGATTCATCCTAAGGCATGTATTGAAATTTTGTGTGGCCTCTCATTAGAAACCCCAGCATGTCACCCACATTTTGCATCACTTCCATTTTAATGGAGCACACGGCAATCTGGTTGTTCTGCAGTTTGATCTCAGCACACTCTGCCCTGCAGCCAGATTAACACACTGGAAATTTGGGCGTGATGATCGGTGAGGAGATGACATGTACAAGACCAGCGTAGGGTAAAAGAGGTTACTGTCAGAAAAGCTGTACTGTTAGCACCCTGTTACTCAGTGGGTCCTCTGAACTGATTTAATGTTGTAGCCTAAACCTGATACCACTCAACTATGATAGAAGACCTTGACAGAATACAGACCAACTAATGCCAGCCAGAAAAATATACTAGGGTAAAAATGGTGGTCTTGGGAAGTGATGGACAAGATCCAGTTTTCAAACTCAGGTAACTACTGAGTCCATGCTTAAGTACCTAATTAGCTAGTGCAGGCTGCAGTTTGAAAATTGGCTTCTCTTTGTAAAAATACATTGCCCCAGCATGCCAGGAAGACTGCATTTGGAGACAGTTCCATCGAGATGAGATGTAAAATCAGCTTCTGGTGTAAACTGCTTGGAAAAAGAGAAAGAAATCACCAAAACACAATGCATTCACTCCAAAATTGAATACTTTTTTAGTCTTTTTTTGGCGAAATTACATAATGATCTCTTTTTCTTCTTTTTCCTAATTTGGAGATTTGCCAGTCTATGTTGCAAACAGAATCTTAACATGAAAACATTAATTTCTGCTACAAGTTATTTGTACAGCAGATACATATCGTGCCTTATCCTGATCCTTATTCATGAGGATAGGATCTATGAAAAGTTCATTTTAAAACAAGAAGAAATCATGATATTGTATATTGCTGTTTTCTTGCCCAGTTTTCAAAACAACAGATTAAATTGTCTGCTTTTACTTCTCCTATAGTTTCATTTAGTGAGCTGCATCTCACTAGGTGCATCCTTTGCTGGGAGGACTCCTTCCCACAGCAGGAAGAGTGAGTGTTGCAGTCCTCCAAGGAGTGGATGGGCATGGATGGGCTTCTGCTGTTCCTCACCAGCAATACCACTTGTTCCCACTGAAACTGAACTTCTTCCTGCCAAACCCATGCTCCCTGCTTCCTCTGCACCACACTTTTGCCAGCTCTCGGCTGTGCAGTGGCCTGCCATGCTCATGACATGTGCTGCTTGGCCTAGCTAGGCAGGTTGGCAGTATTTGTTATGACGGAACCTGGCCTGTTGGTCGCCTGTATCTCCTGGCTTTCTCGGTAAGTAGGCAGTGTATGTACAAACCATCTGCCTGGAGGTCCTTTGCCCAGGTAGGAGGCACAGTTCCTCTCACCAAGAGCTTGCCGTGTGGCGTGGCGTCAATGGCCTGGGTCCACAGGAGGCCAGACGTGCCCCTCGCCAGCTGCTATGCAGGTTAATTGGGCTGGCAAGCTGCATGCTGCTTGCAGGCTCTGCCTTGTTTAGCTTCCTGTACAACCTCTCATTTTAACAGGCTTTTAGAGACTTCAGGAAAGCAAAGGGATCTGGAAATGTGCAATCTTGCCAATGCTATTACTGTATTTAATGTACAATTACAGTTTCATTCAGTGCTGAAGTCATATGGAAAAAGCATAGAGAGCCAAGAGAAAGACTGGATCTAGATGAATGTGCTTCAAAGCCGGGTCATTCCATGTATAGGAATATGTTTATAGGAGATACAGTTATGGTGCAAGAGCATATATAAAGGAGATGAGGCATTTTCTGTTTCATAAGCTAAGACTACATGAATTGAAACTAAGTAACATTTTTTTTCTTCCAGTAACTATTTTATTCTTTATTCTAAGTAACAATTTTATTCTTTAATTTAAATAGTATGAATCAATATTAAGTAAAGCATGAACCTAATAAGACAGGGCCTCACAAATAAAACAGTGGTTCAACTAAGATAGTCATCAGTTCCATGTCACAGATTATTCCTCTCTTTTATACAGTCCAGTGATTGGATTCCTGAAAAGCAAAAATCATATGCACACAAAAAGTGGAGTGGTGATCAGCAAGAGGGTACTATCAAAAGTGACTGTGTTGTGTATCAAGTTTTACATCCTCCATCCCTATAGAATACTATTGAAGTCTCATTCCCTGCTGCCTTGGAAATCATTTGCATCTCTGCACTGTGATATAAAAGGCTTCCACACTGATTGGATGGCTTTTTATATCTTCTGAGCACTCATGTTTCCCTGACATAGATATACATGCAAAGTACAAGGCTTTTGAGGATCCGGTCCTTGTAGTTCGTGCTTCATTGCCACGAGGTAAGTCAAAACAGCACTCACTCAGCATGTGGGAATGGGGAGTCGTGGGGAGTTTTCACCATCCTTCCATGTGGATCCTGAGGGTTACTGAACGCTAGGTTAGACCCAGACAGAACAAGTTGGAGTAGTCCCTAACCCTGCTCCTCTGTGATCTGCCTGCCAGGCAGGATTGCTATAATTCAATACAGCAAGTCATGTCCATGCCCCAGCTTGTGTTCCCACCTCATGGAGCAATGATGGCACTAGCAGAGAAATGCCAGGACACACCAGGCTGATGTGCTGCTTCTCTCCTGAAGTGCTTCTCATGGACAGCACTAGATCTTCCTTGAACTGCTGCCCAAGGGAAGGTGGCCAGGGATATGGACCTTCCAGTTAAATGGATTGAAATGTGCATAAGGCATCCAGTGATGTTTTGAGCACTTCAGATGAGGATATGGACAATGCTGAATATAAAATAAAACTGCAATTCCCTGACTAATGCCAAGTCACTTTTCTAGTCATGCAGTGATTGTTTTTTATTTTTTAAATAGCCCATTTACCCTGAGGCACAGGCGATATCCTTATGACGATGGAGCTATGTTATCCAGCACATAACAGCTCAGGCCATTGTTTGCTATGAAGGCTTTCTATGATTCCCTGTCATTTTTCATTCTCTCTCAAATTATATAATGGTTTCACTGCCTATTTGTCTGTGTTTCTCTTGAACAAGAATAGAGCAGGAAAAAAGAAGAAAATAGGAACTGGAGATTTAGTCCTGTTGTCTTTTATTTCCTGTAGCTGAGCTGTAAGAAATATCACCCTGTCACCAGGTTTTTGAGACCAGTTAGCTAATGCTTACACTTGAATTGCTTCCGTAGCCTTATACCTTTGCAGAGAACCACCCTGTTTGCTGCTATCCAGGTGTTTCTATGGTGGAATGTACAGAATATTATAGATACCAGGTGAAAAAGAGATTTTGAAAAGAATTCTGAGCAATTTTGCTGCTTGGTCTTTTCTTAACAAAAACCTTGCATGTGATAGTGACCATGGAAAACTCAAGGCAGGCTTTTTTTCAGAATGGGAGCATCCCCAGCTTTGCTTTTTGTTGTACTAAGGCTGAGGCTGCTGCTGTCCCAGCAAAGAGAAGGAAGGCGAGAGCTGGGAAAGCCAGATCTGCCCCCAGGGGGGTGCTCCTCCACCTGCTCTGGCAGCAGCAGCTGCTGCCCTGCGGGCTCTAACCCCAGTCTCCCTATCAGGAGCAGCAGCAGCAGCAGCAAGCAGCTCATCTCCCCAGGCCCTTTTACCACAGAGGTAAGAGAGGGTGAGGGCCAGGGCTGTTTTGCTGCCCCCAGGACTCTGCTGCTCCAGGCACTGCCTGCTTTGCCCATGAGCTGGGCGTTACCTCTGGTTCTGCTGAGCCCCAAAATAGTGCAATGGGAGGCCCGTGGTAGTTGAAAGAAGGAATTGGCCTGGAATAGGTTTTTGTGGAAGTAATGTTGAGGCCTATGTCAGGATAAGCACTTTATATGACATACCTGCTAATTTGCCCAGAACTAGTCTGCTTATTCAAAAAACAGTATACCTGCCTGGAGTGAAACCCTGCTAATCAGCAGTTCCTAACAAGTCTGTCTCAAGAGAAAGGCAGATTCAGCACCCAGACTGAGAGAGGCACATGGGAGTCTCAAGAGGTAACAATTTGCCCTAACTCTCGGCATTTGCATTTGTGCATCAGCACTTTAACTTGTCTTTGGCTTAAGCCTAGCCCAGCCACCTTTCTCTGTTCAAAGCATTGTACCTGGCATAACTGTGGTTGCCCTTACACCATACATAGCCACTCTCCTTTGCCCCATCCCTTTATCCCTATATCCTTAGCTGTGCGTAATCTGGTGTGTTATTAGGGTAGGTGCAATGATTGCCTTACTCATCTGTGGCCAACACAAAGGAGCCTCAATCCTAAACGAATAGGTTCTGCTGCAATACAAGTAGTAATAACCAGCAGTAGTCTCATCAGGAACGGATTTACTGAGTGGGAGGGGGATTATGTATGTGTAAGAGGAAGGTCGTGAGGAAGAGAAGACTGGGTGAGAGGATACTGCCTAGGAGATGATATTGTGGAGCCTGGTGCTTCAGCATAGCCAATTAAAATAGTGGGACATGGAGATTCTGTTAGGTACCATGTCGTTTTTTTTTCTGTAAATCACACATTGTGTGTGTCTGATGGATTAATCATGAGAATTACAGCAAACAACATGTCTGCTAGTGATAAGATGGTTTTTTGTGACCTCTTAGTGCACATCTGTGTGTTTGCTGGATACTACAGAAAATGTAGTACATTTGATATTTTTGCTTTCCTTCAGATTATTTTTATCAGCGTGTCCCTCTTTCTTTCTCTTTCTTATACAGATGTTCGTATTCACCCCATGGAGCCTATGCCCAAAGCAAACTTGCCCTTGTGTTATTTACCTATCGACTACAGCATCTTCTGACTGCAAATGGAAGCCATGTGACTGCTAATGTAGTAGACCCTGGAGTAGTGAATACCGAGCTCTACAAGCATGTCTTTTGGGTTATAAAATTAGTCAAATGGATGACAGCCTGGCTATTTTTCAAGGTAGGCAGCTTTTTAAACTATTTTGTTGCCATGTTAGTACATTGTGAGAGTTGTAATCACCACAAAGCTGAAGGTGTGTCAGAGCTTTTCTCAATTAGTTGTGTTTTTTGTTTTTTTTTTCTTGGGTTGAGGAAACTCACACGAAAAATGATAACATTTATTTTCCATGGACTCTCCATAAGAGGAGGGAATTCCTAGCACTTTATGTTCATCTGAAAAAGTAGATGCCTGTGCATTAATTAGTTAAATACCTAATCTATTTACACCTGTTTGTGTGCACATACTGGTAGAACTGCATTCTAGCGAGGAGCCTGGATATGCAAAGTGTTCCTAGGAAATGCCATCTCTCTCCTGCTAATGAGTAGGCATGACCTGGCATTGTCTGCATGTTTGCAACACATTCAAGAAAAGAGAGCAAAGGGAAGAAGGACACTGTACAAATAAAAAAACTGTTGACAGTGCAGATCTTAATACACATACTCTGGAATGTGGACCAATGTTCATCTTTCATCTGAATACATACTTGTGATGATACATTATCTTTTATTATCCATAACTAGTCTACATTAGAAAAACTTTATGTAATAAAACTGATCTAAAACTGGGGCAAACCCAGTTAAAGTTAACTTTAATAACATTTTGCAAGGGTATAAGTAGAGCACTCTGAAAGCAGTTTAGCAGCGCAGGTGCGATGTTTGAAGGTGAGCAAGCCTTAGATGGATTTGTTCTGAGAATATGCACTGCTTGTAGCTCTTTCAGAAGACAGTTTTGGATTAAGTGAATATATTTCCATTAGAGAAAATTAAATGCCCTAATTAAAATGGAATATTTTAGATCAAGGGGCATGTCCTACAAAGCAAATTAATTTTAAACTTTGATATGGAAATATCACTAGCTTTAATTTTAGAAATGAATCTGGAGGCTGGAAGAGTGCCTGTAAAATAAGATGCAAACAAATAAACAGTATTTAAAAAATAATACTATCTTCTAAGTACTCCTTGAATATTGCAATAAAATTGTAATAAGAATGCTCATAATGTGAAATGCATCCTTTAAGAGGGTGCATACTGCTTTGCTGGAATGTGTATATGAAGCTTGTTTTGCCTCTTGTGACTGCCATTTGAAATGCCAGTCTGTGATGGTGATGTTTCTTAATTGGTCTCACTTTGCTAATACAACAGTTTCTTATAGATATGTAGGTAGTAATAAGTATTTCCACCACAACTGAAAAATTCTGATACAAATTATGTGTCTAAGGGTGCAAATTGATTCTCTTATTGTTTATAGCACTCAACCCCATTCAGTTTTATTAGTGCACCAAGGGAAATATTTCTGGATTATACTGACCATGCTTAGAAAGTAAATGGGATGTTATTGAACTCACATAAAATAAATATGGATTTATCACAAGAGGGAGTAAAGTACTTTTGCAGTAGTTGTTAGACTGCCTTTAGTCCCTGATAATTTCTTGGTCTTTCTATAAGATACCATTCTAAAGGAGTTATCACTTCGCACTGACTGAAGGATGCAGACTTTCATGGAAATGCCGTGTGTATATTGCCTTCAAAGCAGAAGCACCAGCTGGGTGTTTGCTTTTTGAGTCTGAATACTTCAGTTATTGAGGATGAGATTTTTCCTGTTTTTATGTAACACTTGATGTGTTTCTCCTGTAAGTTAATGAAGAGGGAGAGAGAAAGCTTTTACCAATCTTCTCACGGTCTTTGAGACTTTTGAGTTAGACACAGAATTCTTTTCATATGGTTTAATGCACATGATATCTTTATATGGTTGTGGCTTGATTTTTGCCTTCCATTCTCACATTTTGGAGCTCTTTATCACATTCATTTGTCTTCTTCAGCTTCAGTAGAACTGCATCACAAAGTGCTGTTTAGTTTCGTTACATGACAAGATCATATTAAAAGTCTACCTGCCTCGTAATTCAGATCTCAGATAGAGATATCAGCTCTATATGATACTAGAGCTGATATCTAGTATTCTAGCCTCTGCAAAAAATATTCTTGTGTTGATCTTATGTACTAAGGTGGATTTCTCCTGATACAGCTAAAAAAGTAAGGATAGAAAAATTGGATTCTCTGAAAACATTGGCTGGTATTATGGATTTCATTTCCCTTGGAATTTCATTCCTATGTGGACATACATGAATCTTCCTTCTAGGATTATAGCAATAACACAGTGAAAATGAGGCCATTGCACTCTAATCATATTTACTCAACTAACTTTTATCATTCTGAAGTATTCCAAAGGGTTTGTAAATGCATACAGGAAATTGCTTCACCCACTGCAGCCTGGCACTCATGACAGTAATCATAGCCCAGATAGCACCAGTGAGGAAATGTATCATGGATTTATCACATCGCATTCTCTCAACAGGGAGTCAACATTTTGTTTGTTTGAATTCCAAATTATTGTGGCAGTGCCTCCTCTACCTTTAAATCCATTTCTGTCATCACCTTGGTGCTTACCATTTTCAAGCCAGATTCACTTCTAGGGGAAACAGTGTGGCCCCAGCTCTTACTGAGTTATTCATATTTGAGGTTGCTCGGTGTGGAAGACAAGACTTTTGCCTCAACAACATCTGCGTCCGAGCTGCTGCAAGGAGAGCAGAGTCATTTAGGGACTTACGACCTAAGCAAACAAACCTACAGTTTTGCAAATAGGCTATGATATGCACATATAATTTACTCAAAGTATTAACAGCTTGAGTTTCTTAGAACATTGTCTTCACTTTTTCATAAACATATGAGAAAAATCTCTGCTCATTCAGTTGTTTTTTTTTTCCAGCAAACTGCAGTGAGAGGCGCCACTGCAGCAGTATGACAGGCCATACCAAATGATCTGGTGTCAGCCATAAAAGCTGCTAAGCTAATATCCTCCTATAGAAACCCTGTTCTATTCTTTCTCAGCTCCATTCTTTCTCAGGAAAGTTTACTGCCAAACACATTCTTTAAATTTGAACTTTGCAATCATTTTCTCTTGATTTTTAACAAACATGGATAGCACCTCACACATCCAAGAGAGAAAATATGTTTATTCTTCAAAAAATAAATTGATATCCATTCCTGTGACTTCTCAGTAAATAAAAGCTGATGAGCTGTCGCCATTCACTGTAGGGTGCAGTGAGATTAGTTTTCCCCTAGGATTTTTTTAACATCAAGTGGTCTTTTTTTTTGAAGTAATACATTCCAAAACAGTAAACAATAACTAATTAATAAGACAGTAATAGCCTAAAAAGACATTCACCAAGCAACAAATGGAAATTAAGCCAACTGTGCAGCCCACCAATTTTAGTGATGGATATTGTCCAACTGAAGTCTGGGAAAGTACTCTCTCCCTCTCTAGTATTTCACAGAACCTACACTTGTCACACAATTAAAATGCTTTAGAGAAAAAAAATGTTGATTCCACTATAACATCCAATATCAGGAACAGTTCTGCTACTTATGACTTCAAGATTATGTGAATATGATGCCATGCAAGGAGAAACACTTTCCTTGCTTCTCATAGAGCAATATTTTAAATTTACAGGGAAATTTCACTACAACACACTTGGTGAATTAATCCTTATAAAGTATAGTTTTTTCAGTCCTTTCATGAACATCAGATCAGCTGTGTTTAGCAGGAGACTGCGTTGTAGAGAGAGGCTGAGAAAGATGGCACTAGATCTTGTCTCAGCTGTCATTTGCAAAGGAATGATGCCATATAAATGATTATTGACTGACAAGCTGAAAATGAGCAGAAAGTTTAATGATCCCATCAGCTTGTAAAAGTAAAGGGAAAAGCAGAACCAGGAACAGCCTAGAAATCAGCCAGTATGAACTAACTCATGTCTTTCATCTGTCAAAATAAACCTAACTTTAGTATAATTTTCCTAAAATATTTTTAAAGAAATACTTCCAATCTGTAAGTCCTTTTAGAAAACAATATCTAAAAGAGTTGGATTCATCATTCATGCCAGAAGACATAGTCATGCAAATTATATTGCAAGATTTCTTATTCAAACTGTCCCTTTGGCATGCTGAATGTAGAAAATATATTTCGCCCTCCTCCCTGAGGTGTCAGAAGACAAACATATCACCACATAATAACACCAGCTGTACAGAACTAGAATAATTAAATTCTACAGCTGAACGTAACAATTCAGCAGCATCAACATCTACAGTCCATATAAGTGTGTGATCTTTACATAAAGCTGATCTGGAATTCTCTGAGTAGGAGTTTTTTGCAGAAACCTGTTATTTGCACTTAATTTTTGTGAGGTGCTTTTCAAAATAGGATTCTGGTCAAAGTTAGGGAGACATAAGCAGACCTTTACATTCTAGATTATAATCAGAGCCATTCAGCTCTTTTTTTTTTTTTTGTCTAATATTAGATCATTTCTACAATCATGGAACAATTAAATGGGAAGGATGGAGGGACCCACCTGAAAAAGATAATGAATAATTTATCTTTGAACTGTCAAATACTATCAATATGGGTACTTTGCTTAGATGTAGATCCCTAAGTTGGCTAGACACTCAGTTACTGCTGTTATGGGGTATGCAGCTAGAGCTTGAAATGATAATTTTGGAATAGTTCATGATTTAAATTTTGTGATGGGATTTTGTTAGGAGCATACTGAAGAAAGGTTGTGTTGTGTAGGAAGGTGTTTATTCCTGTTTTTCTGCATGATAAGAATTGGATTATTCATTTTACTTCATAATTTAGGCAGATTCCTTCATCATATCTGGAAAGAATCGTTTTCTATCTAAAGGAGTGAAAAAAATCCTCTCTCTATTGCTGTAATGAGAGGTAGTAGATAAACAGTCAGTAAATTGTGAAAACATGAACCTAGTCAGTGTTAGCACAACAGCAAATGTCATCTTGCAATCTGTAACTATTTTCATATTTAAAAGTTACTGACTTAGTGAAGAAAGACATAGTTCAATTTATTGCTTGCTAATTCTTTTTGCTTGTTTTCCTATGTACTTAGTTAATATGTCTGTATGTTAATCTATTTTTCAGTCACAGTTGAAGATGGAATATGAATAAGAAAGGAAAATAATTTGTTAAGTTCCAAACACGTATGAAGGACTTTTTATTGATTCTTATCAATTAAAAAGATGCAACCCACAATGAGAGAGAGATGAAGAAAGAGGCTAAAAGTTTGGAAAATTAGAGATAATATTAGTATTTCAGCTAGACCAGGTTAGCTTTTCACTTCTCAATCTATAATCTTTAATGTATATCTTTAATCTAAATCTTTAATCTATAATCTATAGTTAGAGGTTTTTGACTTTATAAATCTCATTGTATCAACCCTTATCACTAAGAAGTTTTACCTTAATCACAATGTAATTAAAATTCCACTTTCTTTCTATCATGCAATGTAATGACATTTGAAGCTTGAACCCACTGGCAGAATACAAGGTAGCTACTAATCTTTCTCATCAGACTATCTCTTAAATACCATTTTGAGAGAGAGAGAGAGCAAGAAAGAGAGGAGCACTGCACATGAAATGAAACTTTTACTAGGAGTAGGCACAGGAATAGGTAGTTATAGGCAGTTTCTCTCAGATGGAAGAGCTGTAACACAGAATTAAGTAGAAAGCCCATTGATTTTTCATGGAAAATCCTGATATTGAAGGCGGGGAACAGTTCAGAATTAGATTACTAAAGAATAATGATGCAGAGGAGGAGGCTATAGGAGTGCATATTCGTACACACTTGAAGAGTTTGCCACCAGGTGTGGTATGCATTATAAATGAATTAATGTTTGACTAGGGATGACCTCCCTAAATTCCTACTGTTTTGCTGATTATGAGTAATGCATCCATAACAAAACAATGATGATAAAATTTATATTGTAGAGCCCTATCAGCTTAAATTATTGCTTAATACAGACAAATTATTTTTCAAGGTGCTTTGAAGGTTTACAGGGACACATCACTCAGTGATCTCCATAGAGTCAATAAAGACATACTCCTCGTACTGAACTTATAACATCCTAAACTAGATATCTACAATTGCCCACATGAATCAAGTCCTTCAAGTGTCTACTTACCGCCATCAACTGCTAAAGGGTCCTCTGATGACTAGCTCAGCTGTAGATGTTTGTGCTCTGGAGATAATTAGTTAGGATGAATCCTATCCCAAGATACTGGATATTAAAGCTGTCTTATTTAAAATGACACAGAGATACTAGTACTGAACTGAAGATAGTCTGTTTTGGCCTCTTGACAGAAGACAGCAGGAACTGAGGAGGTGTGTTTACTTAGCTGGAGAAGAGACAAACTGATGTAAGGTTGATCTTTTTTTTTTTTTTTAAAAAAAATCACTTTTAGGTGTTCCGAATACCAAGTATTTTCTGATATCAGCAGGAAATATATTCATGGGCAGATTCAGGTGAGGTACTCCAGACTGCTCATCAGATGTATTTCCCGAGTGTTTAAAAGCAATTGTGTGTTTCCATGATTTATCACATAGATATTGTCATGCATTTAAATTGGTATTTATGTGTACTGCCTATATGTATTTATGATAGTGTAATATATGTGACAAGAAAGATATGAGAGTGGAAAAAATGCCATAAACTGGAAGAAAAAGAAAAAGGAGATAACAAATACATTTATATAAAAAAAAGAAAAAAAAAACAGGATCATTCAACATCAGTCTGCAACTTTTGAAAGCTTTAATCCAGAAGAAGTCTTTTAAATACCTTCACATTACATTAAATACGAAGTATTTGTTGCCTACCCCAAGTGTTCATATTTGCTTTTCATAAGGGGAACTAAGATACTATAAGCTATAGTTCACCTGATTGGTTTTATTAGAAATACTATGAGAAAAATATGTTGTCATTTCATTTTTAGTTTAACACATGAGATTGTTTGGATTTTAATGGGTATGACTGAGAAGAGAATTTAGCCTCCTGCTTTAGCCTCCTTAAAAAGGCTTGATCCTAGCTATAGCACACATTATTATAAGGCTGTCCAGACTTGGGAGTTTATATATATAGTACCATATTTAAAAATTCTACTTAAAATGCTATCACATCTGTGAGTCTCTTCAGGCCAAACAATTACATTTGGCTTTCCCAGTCTCAGTGGAAGAAAGTGTAAGTAAACACATGAGTTATATGCTTATGTACCGGCATTCTGCAAGGAATAGGGAACATGTGCAGGAAAAGATTAGATAAAACCTGAGCAATGTGCAATAAAACATGAATGAACTTGGACAGCTTATCAGTGATGGAACTTGTGCTGATAGCTCTTTGGCCCTGTCCCGCTGACCTAGTTTTCAATCATCAAAAGAAAAAGGTGTTGCTACAAGTCCTAACCTCAGAAAAAATGATCTTGATAATATAAGAATTCCTACCGCTAACTTGCATGCTTCTCTTCATGTTACCAGTGTTTTATTCAAATTAGTCTTTATGTTGCTTTTTGAATGAATTGCCAAATCTGGTGACTGGGGCAGTTCTGGCCAACCTTGTGTCTGGCAAGCCCGCATTCCCACGACTTTGTTTTGACTTGCATCGTGCAGTGACTCTAGCTGCCTTGCAGCAGACAATAGTGTTCTGAATCTGAAAGTGTCAGAAAGAAAGAACATTTTTGTTTGATTTATTCAATCCTTCTGCTTGCCAAGCTTTTGAGATGCAAAATACAGTCTTCCAATATGTCTGTGATACCACTTTGGCATGGTATCCTAAGATGATTAAAAATGGAGAGTGAGAAAAGCTGTCCTGTTGCTTTTGGAGCTCTAAGTGTTGAAAATAAAATTACACACTATGAGTATGTTTTGACAAGGAGCTCTGTTCTGAAAATGAACGTGAAAATGGCACCATAGGGTACCATGTTTATTTTCACTGTTAGACTTGTTCATTATCCATGTGAAAAAGTTACTTTCCTGACTGACCTATGAACTCAGCTTAGCCATTCCTCAGAGAGAAGTTCAGTTATCACCATTCTCATGCTTTGTGAACAGTTATAGTGCCTTAGATTCCTATTTTCAACTCCTTTGCCTCTAAATGATGATTTCCATGATTCACTGGTGACTTTGCACAAATGTGGCTGACCAGAACCTGATAAACAACTAAACAATATCCAAAACTAAAAGAACTCAGGTCTTACTGCATATCCTGGATTACCTGATTCTTCTTTGTATACTCTACATGGAGTCATGTCCTTACATAAAACATTTTTCCATGTCTAATGGAACTTGCTTTTCAAAGTTTCTATTTGATCTTCACATGGCCTTTTATATTCCTTGGCTAGGATAGTTTTGTGGCATGTGTCCTATTTTAGGTGCCTTTTACCTGGAGACTTGCAGTAAAGCTGGTGCAGATACTCCAAACTCTAACCTCTTTAAAGGGCCTGAAGGTCTCAAGAGTTATAAATACTTTAATTGTTTGTACTGTTAGAACCATCTGATTTTGTTTTAAATCCACTCAAGAAATAGAGCCACAAAGCAATGGGGGTTAAAATTGCCTTCTTTCTGTATGTAAATACTATTGCATCATGCATTCAGCCCTCAAGTATTTTTTGTTTGTTTGTCCGTATTGGGAGAAACCAGTTTTGTAGGGAATACTGTTTTTACCATAATCATATCCATCACCAAGTGCCTTGGCTGTAGAGCTTCTCCTGTGACTTCCAACCTACTCTGCATAACACTAGGTAAAAGGCAGAATCCTGGCGAGTCATCTGTTTGTAGCACTTTGTGCTAGAACCCTTGTGTTTGTGGGTTTGTGCTCAAGGTACAGATTTGTCATCTGCAGGTTCATAAAATAGTTCACTTAGAGAGGTCAAGAGGATTATAAAGTACTCGCAGTGCTAAAGAGAAGCACAAGGACAGGTGATGAACAACCTGCTCCTTGCTGTTGCCATTAAGAAGAAAACATTTCAGGCATTGGAATCATCAGGCTGTAGAGATGGAGTAGCATGGTACCAGTGCTGTCATTGCTGCCCTAGAGTGAAAGGAGCTTTTTGTATCTTGCTTTCAATTACACTCTGTTGTAGAAGCTGTAGGAGACTTTGTTTACCAGGTTATATCACGCTATCTAGCCACAGCCTCAAAACAAACACAAACAAAAGTGAGGTTTCTTTTAAGGAGACAAAAGAATGAATCAAAATAAACTTATCAGAAATATATTTACTTTGCAAGCATGTTTCTAGTCATTGGAAGTGAGAAAGAAGTAAGAAAAAAAGGCATAAGAAAATTTTCTAATTCTGGAAAAAAACCTTGGACAGAGCAGTGATGGTAAGAATTGTTGCTTTTAAGATGGAGTTTGTACAGATTTATAGAAAAGATCACCTGCAGGATGAGGAGATCAGCAATATCCCAAGAGGAGCCTGCAGCCCCCCATTCCTCATGTCTTCCTTTTCTGATTGGAATCCATTTTTTTCTCCAATTTACCTTTTTTACTCCCATGAGGAGAGGCTAATGCTCCAAAGATCTCTCGAAAATACTCATCATGGTTTCAAATGTACTGACTTCCACCAAAACCTTTTTTAGAAAAATGCTACTTCTTGGATTCCCTTCCAACTGCTATATTGTTTTGAGTGTCTTCTGCTGGAAGACAGTCACCTTTTCAGTTGTTGACTGATGGGCTGTGTTTCTTCCAGCGATGCCGACTCATGATTACAGAAGAAAAGCAAATACAAACCTAGGGCTAGACTGTGGACCCTTCAACCAAATAAAGATCCTTCATTGTGTGAATCAAGACAGCTGTGTATGCTATTAGAAGTAAACTAGCCAAGCTAAATAGAAAATGAGCTGTAGAGGTAGTTGATACAGTTAGTGGTAATCTCTAGCCTGGGTTATATATGATGTTCTTGTAGAAACTGGTCAGTGTCCAAGAGATCCCTTACAATCCTTAGATGACAGAGGCCAAGCAGCAGGGGAGCGGTAGCAGTTAGCAGATGTGACCTTGCTCGCTGTTTGGAGAGCAGTTTAAGGTGATCATTTTGTGCCTTCATGAGTGTCTGGTGAGCATCTAAAGGCTTTTCAGATGAGTAACCTCTGTCCCTGCTGGGAGCCATCAAAGGAGCTCCAATTAGCAGTCACTCTAGAGTAGCTGGGGTTTGCCCACAGACTTGCAATTCTAGATCCGGCTTCTCTTGGGGTTTTAAACAAGACTTTGTTCCTAAAACATCCAAACCAGAGAGCTTGGTTCAGGAATTTGACAGCGTATTCTTCTGTACCCAGTTTATGATTGTAAATCAGCTCTAATTTGAATTGATGTTTGCACTTTTGGCTGCCATATATTTTTACAGATAATTTTTTTTTATTTGAAAAATAAGCTTGCTCTTTTTTTAAGGTTTTGTGATCATTTTTTAAAACCATGAATTTTGTGATCATTTTTTTAAACCATGATGTGGCATTTCAAAGGTGGCAAAGCTGAAATCATGGATTTGCGGAAGGAGTTCCTTTGACTCATAGCAATAGACCTGCTACAAACTACCGATCATGGATCCGTTATGACAACTAAGATATGTTAAGGCTCCAAATTACTAGGCTAAATCTTTGCCTTGTGATGTGAATCCATGCCTAGATTTAAAAATAAATCCTTTGGATTATGCTGAAAATTTGAACTGTCAAGAAATAAATGGTGTGGTGAACTGAAACATAGGTCTTTTAAGCTGCCCTAAATTTAGATGTATTTCAGTAATCTTTCTTTCACTTTTTATTGCTGCCAGCAGCCTGTAGGGTTTTTTTTATATTTATGATGGAAATGTCTGTCTATGAATCATGTCACTGAGATGTATGTTTTTTTGCCATTTTAAAGAATCAGTAAGCAGAACCTAGTTTGTCTGCTAAATAACACTGCTTTGCATGACCATATTTCTTTATTAAACTGTTTTCCTCCATAAAGCTCTAATATTCAAGTGTGGTAGGTGAAAGGTATGTTTGTTAAATAGGTACATGCAACTTCATAATATACATTTTCTGTATTTTCTCTGTTAGCATATATTTCTTGTGTTGTCAGCAAATATTTATTTTGCAAATACTTTCTTATACTTAAATAGTGCTTAAAAATCTATAAATCTAAAAAAATGCAGGAACATGAGATAGACTGCATGCTTTAGAGTGTCTTTACTAAAATCTATGAAGACTAGATACTATTCGTGTTAAGTATCAGCTATCGTCGAATAAAAACTTTTCTATATAGTAATTTATATTAATAAACCATAATATACTTTGAAATTATACATTAAGCAAAAGTGTAACCTACTGTAAGTTATACATATTTTATTTTGCAATTTTACATAATATTAATTCACTTTTAAAGCACTTGCTAAAGAACTTTTAACTACAGGGAGATTTATTGCTATAATGAAATACGAAGCCCTTAATATTTTGGAAGAGAGCAAAATCCTTTGCCTTTCATCTGCTATTTGTTTTTGTCAGTGTAGATTATGGGCGAGAAAACCTGCAATTATCTTCAGCTTAATATATTTTTGAATGGGAAGAGAGGAGAGACTTATGGTACATTTGGCAAGCCATCAGCAAACCTTCAGTGGAAGTGTTGAAAAATACTCTTTCATGGAGCTCCTTAATGATTAAAAAGAGAGTGCTTGGTTCCCTGTCAACACGTGGAACATGATAATAAATGATGGTAACCTTTTCTTTAGATTGAACCTTAAACCCAGCAGCAGGCTGTGCAGGGTGCTCAGGCTGAATTGCTTTGTAACAGCAGCTTCCTTTACTGCTCTTCACATCATAAATACATATTAATGTTTATTTTTAAATAATATCAGTATCTTCTGAGTTATGTTCCCAGTTCCATTTCTTTGTGCCTACCTCCATATGTGTAGTTTGGATATAGCTATATTAGTACATATTTCATGCAGAAGTTATCACAGGACATCAGAAAACCTAGATTTTATTTCCTTTCCAGCACAAAAGTATACCCCACTAGTATGAGCACTTCTCTACAAATTGCAAATGAGATTTACGAGGCAGAAATCTTCAGGTTGTTTTGTAATTTCTAATACTTGCCTAACTAAAAGAAGCAGCGGTCAGTGAGCTTTCTTGGCTCATCTAGCACGGCATGGGCAGAGTTTGCTCCTGAATCTATGTACTGCTTAGGGAAGCATTTACTTTATGTATAGCTGAGTGCTGTGTCCCTTTCAAATTTGTCTTTGTAATTGTTTTTGTGCAGTGGTCAGCTACATATAATTGAAAACTTTTATAATATTAATTTAGACTAGAGTAGGAATACACCTCATTTTTAAAAAGCCAACCAACTTTTCTACTTCATATTTTACAAATAGTTAAAAGTACTTTTTTTTTTCTGCAGAACACCCTAATCTGATGATTTCTAGTCACAGTTGAGTATTTATTCCTTTGAAATTCACGGAATAGGTGAGGTTGAAAGGCATCTCTGATTGATAGTTGTCTGGTCCAAGCTCCTGTTCAAGCAATGTCACCTACAATACCTCGCCCAATCCAGGTGGCTTTTGAGTGTCTCCAACAGCGCACAACCTCCCTGGGCAACTTCTGGTCAATCAACCCCATAGTGAAAAAAATTTTCCATGGATTCTGACAGAGCTTCCTGTGTTTCAGTTTGTGCTCGTTGCTTCTCATTCTGCCACTGAGCATCACTGAGATGAGTGTGGCCCCATCTTCTTTTCAGTCTCCTCAGTATCTCTCCCACAAAAAAAAACCTCTCCTTCAGATCCAATGCTTCTTGCAGCTCTTGTTAGATGCTAAGTAGTTGTGCTCTTATCGTAAGCATGAAGTTATCTATTCTCCTTCTAAGTATAGATCAGATTTTTGTCTTCAAGTAAGCATAGTAATGTGCAATTAAAATCCTGAACTAAAGATGTACCATTTCAGGCTATGAAACAGTCACATCTAAGCTGAAAATGTAGAAAAATGTGAGAGATGATGGAAAAAACTGAGAAGCTGACTTGTTTGCCTTGTAAATCTGCTAGTATTCATTAACACATGTGAGTGACGGGAAATTCCATCCCTTTCATGAATAGGGGAGAATTCTGATTTCTACTTTGAATTAGTGAAATTTTCTCCTTGCTTTGTACTGCAGTGGCACTAAACACAAAGTAAAGTGCTGTATATGTGGAATTACAGCAATGGGAATTCACTTGTTCATTTTAGGAGCTACTAACAAGTCTTTCTCCCAGAGAGACTCAGCAGGCCTTGAGGCCTCCTGTTCTGGCCATTTCATGCACTTCCAGTTATTCCGAGCAATAAGCTGTTACATATTAAAGAAGAAGCTAGGAAGACTTTACAACTTGAAATCCTCCCATAATATACAAGGAGATGTAAAAGGCCCCGATAATATACAAGGCCCGTAAAAGGAGTTGTCCCAATCATTTGGGATCATCTTCAAGAAAGAGCTTAGCATGGAGCCCCATTGCTGCTGAATGCCAGTTACAATCATGACTTTACTGCATTTTACCCTTATGCAGTAGAAGCAGCCCAGCCTTTGCATTTTACACTGTTCTTAAAGGTATAAATAAATTCACAGTATTGCAGGAAAAAATGCATCAGATCCAAGAACTGAAGGCAGATATGAAGGTAGAAATTTTAAATAGCATGCAGATTTCTTATGGCCATTGATTCATTTTCTTCATTGGTGTCAATAATTCTCTATGAATTGTAGCCTTTTTTTTGCCAGAATGGAGCATTATTCTTGAAATAATATTCTTGAGTCATTACTCATTGATTAGCTCTAAAGTTATTTTCATGCACCAGTGGTTCCTATATAGAAAAATAAGTAGCACTTATTTTGTACCAATGTGTAAGAGCTGTATATTGTTCATTAATAACTGAAAGAAGTCTTTTGGACACTTTTTAATTGCAGACACAACACTCACATTTTTAATTGCCATAAGTCCCAGGATAAATGGAAAAACCTTTGCGTTTATTTATTTTGTAAACACTTTGCTCTCTCAGGAAAGAGCTATAATAGGATGGACATATTTGTCACAGTTTAATGCTAATTTAATTTCCTATTTTTCCTAGTGTATGATTCTTCTTTCCTTCAGCACAATCCTAATTGTGCTGATTTCAGTGTAATAGATAATATGTTACTTTTTTGATTAAATGATGAAACTAGAAATTCAGCAAGGAGGAAATAATTAAAACTATTTGTTTCGCAGCCTGTCAGGGACTATTAGGGATCAGACAAATACAAATTAAGGCTTTTTTTTTCCCCCACAGCCAAGTTATAAGCTTTGAAAAGATCACAAACAATTGTAATCCTCTTTTATTGAACACAGATTTCAAAGTAAAGGTCAGTTATGGGTTCCCCAGTAAGGAGTTTATGTAGTTGGTAAGCCCCAAATGTTTAGATTATTTTTTATATAAAAAGATTGCTGTCAGGGAAGCTCTTGCTTCTACATAAAGCCCAGGAGCTGAGAACTGCCCATATCCACCCACTCG
>JAUBOD010000140.1:1632833-1660350 GCA_032353885.1 Nothura maculosa
TGAAATGCTCTTTTTGTGCAGCAACTGGTAATAAAAGATAGTTCTTCTATGGCCATTATGGGAATAGTGGTACTATATTGGCATCAGTACGTTTTCCTTCAGCTTAAGCACAATTGGGCAGGGACTTAACATGTAGCTGGTGGAGCATTTATACAGGAACATAGAACTCTGTGCGTGGAAGTGTTGCAGTGGTGATAAGCTGCTTATTAAGTAATTTACATGCAGGGGTTTTTCTCTTGTAGGAAATAAATCTTTTCATGGTAAAATGGAAAATCGCTTGCATTGTTTTCTGTTTTATTTTTTTCTTCCTAGTTATTTGGTAACTTTTACAACTGAATTGAAGGGCATATGTTTTGATAACTGTTAGTTGTAATCCTTTCCTTTTAACTACTTGAGTAAGTGGTGGCAAAGGGGGATCTGCAAGGGATCAAAGGGGGATCTTACTGTGGGGATGGGGATGTGGATTCCCAGCTACCCACTAGACCTCTGCAGTGCTGAGGGGCAGCGGCCTCTGCTATCACAGGGACTGCTCTGCTCGGCTCATGGTGCCTTATCCTGGATTTTGACATGGCTCTCGTGTAGGACAGGGAGATTTACCAAGCGCCAGATACACCACATAAATTGATGATTACTAATAGACTGTGTTGTACAGTGTGCTTTACTGCATAGAGGTAGCAAAGAAGATTTAGTTGTTTCTTTTTAAATTTTGATTTAAATGATTTAAATGACTTCTTCGCTTTTCTTTTTAATTTTTTTTTTAGGTACTGAGTAACCTATTTGATACAGACTCATTCATGAATTAAGTACTTCAGGAAAAGATACCCTGTCAGGTGCAGCAGACAAAGATCTGAACAGCATTTTACTGTTAATGACTCATAGAAAAATATTGCAAAGGTTGTAAAATGAGACATCATTATCTATTAGACATTGATCACAACTATATCACTGATAAAGAGAAAATATATTGAATGTTGTGTTGCAAATATGTCCTTTAATGAAAGAAAAAATGTTATTGGCATAATAACATGTAATTCAACAGTAGAAGTGTGATGCTTCCAAATCCAAAATAGAAGTGTTTTGGATATCCTCTGGATGAGAGGAGTTATTTCTCTGAGCTATTCTTTTATTCATTTTCATTTAATGTTCATGTTACATCATACATTATAAAACTTGGACGATTTTGCTTTCAGACAATGCAGGAGTCTAATAATTATGCTTTGTATAGAATAGAATTCCTTGTTTTACTTGCCTGTTTGGACTGGATGGCAGAATCTTAATTTGCTTGTAGGTTTCATGGTGCTTTACTCATATCATACAGTTACAATGAGCACGTTGCACATACAGTCTACACCTTCATCTTCTTCAGGCAGAATGCAGAGCCTTCCATCTTTGCAAAATGCATAATAACATTATAATATTAATTTTTGTGTTTGCTTTTGGGTTTATTAGCTCTAACTGTGAAAAATAAATCAATTATCTTTATGATCTATCTAACTAGATCTTAGAAAATGAACCAGAGCTTTCCATGTACTGGTTCTGTGGGCTTAAGTGTAATATTTTCTAAAACTGAACTGTCCTTAGGCAGCTAGATAGGTGACATTTTTGTCATTGCCATCTTGAGATTTGCCTAATGTGGTGCAAAACTAGGGAAACAGTAATTGCTAAGATCTTAAAATGAAACATAATTCCTGTGTTGTACCTGTCTCACCTGAATTCATTTTTGTTTTCTCTAGACTCCAGAGGAAGGAGCCTCTACAAGCATCTATGCAGCAGTATCACCTGAGATGGAAGGAGTTGGTGCTTGCTACCTTTACAATGAGGAAAGGACAAAATCAGCTGACGTAACATATGATGAGGAGCTGCAGAGAAGGCTTTGGACAGAAAGCTGCAAGATGGTTGGGATTTCTGATGAATCCAGCAGAGTTCCATAGACCAAGCCACTTCCAGCTGGGTAAATGAAATATAGTGACAAGCATCTTAGGTGAATTCTTACAGCATCAGTCATCATCCTGGAAATCACTGTTCAGTCCCAAAGGCAAACATGAACAGCTCTGTTCTTCACTTGAACCCCTAATCTGCTAGGGTGTGGGGGGAATATTCCCAAAGGTGTATGTGGTTGGTTTTAAATCTAACCATCAGTTTTGTAAATCATTATGTTTCAGTCTGTGATTAAAATACAATCTTTAACCTTGTGCAGAGTTGAGTTGTCAGTTTTTGTTCAACAAGAACAGACCTTACCTGGTGAATGTGCTGTGCCTGTGGCATGCTGGTCTTAAGCCACCTTGGTATATGTAGCCAGATTCTCTTTTAATCAATTCAAAAAGTTACATCTTCTTTCTTTAAGCTTCATTAATCTTTGAGACGCTTTATAATGAATGTCAACTTGTTCTAATTCCGACATTTGACATTCATGATAATTATGCTGTTTCTATCATGACATTAGTTTTATATGTCAACCTTTATCCAAAGGTTTTAAGTGAAGATCAGAATGAAAAAAAAAGAAAAAAAAAGATTTTTAAATGGGATGTTTTCAAATGAAGAGAGTTTAAAGGAGAACCATAAGAAAAGGCAATGGGTCAAACATAAGAATGACTACATGAATTTTGGCAGAAGGTGCAGTTATCCTACTGTAGGATATGCTAGGAAAGAGTAAAGATCAGGGGAGCATATGCAATGCTTTCACCCTGTTTTCACAGCCTTCTGCTGATTTTACTTTCAGTATTTACTAAGCCTGATGTAGTCTGTCTATTTGGTGAATCCAGCAAATCTTGCTTCTACTTATTTATTCTCTTTTCTTCTGAACCAGTGCAAACTTGCATCCACAACTACTTTGCAAAAGCAATTAAATCCTTTACTGCCTGGTACATGAAGAATCACCTTTTTTTCTTGGATTTTTAACCCAGTTCATGTGAGTTTCAAAACTAGGTTTCTTGATCTAGAAGAAAGAACAAAGAATCCCACACTGCTAAGTATTTTGAAGACTTCCGGTGTGTCCCGCTTAAATTGTTTCATTTTCACACTGAAGAGTTGCTGTTTATTTCTTTCCTAATAATTTTTAACAGATGATTTGCTTTTTTTTTTGCTATTACTAAGTGTGAGGCTGATGTTTTTTCACAAAATTGTCTTTGATAAACCTTAACATTTCTGTTATGTGTGGGAGAGTGTGCAGATGCTGATAGTTTTGAACATGCTTTAATCTGTATAGTTCAGGGAGCTCCACCTATGTATACCAAAAGAAACTTCAGGAATGATGATTATGTGCATGAAATAGAGAATGAAAAGAAATGCACTACTGTGAAGATAGTTTAAATTTCCACAAGCTCAAATAACTGACAGATAAAATTGGCTTCAAGAAAGTCACTATATTTTAACAGTAAAGGCAATAAACTATTATAATAATAGAAAACTTCTCTTGGAAGTTTCAATCAAAGTTAGAAGCTGTCTTGAGATATCTGTCTTCAGTAAAAGAAGCTTTCCAACATGGACTACGTGACCGGAGAGCTTGAACTCTGGCTGCAAATGGAGTGAGATCCACCTTGCTCTCATGCCATTATTCGTATGCATTGACTTTATTCCTGTAGGTGCCGTTTCATTTACTTTCCTTTAAGGTATGGAGAGTGGGAGAAATACACAGTTGGACTTACAGCTTACAGCTACTTTAGGGGGTTGGAAATCAGTGTGTAGCCAACTTGGGAGTATAAACACTGTCTTGTTCTCCCACTGTGAACAGACTAGAAGAAATATGAATATGTTGCTCTGCCCTGAACCCCAATCTAAATCCTTTGAGGTTTTTGGCTCTGATATTTCACTGTCTCTGGCTTTTGGTTGAAAGAGAGATCACATCTTACTGAAAAAATCATATTAACATGTTTTCTTTTTTTATTCTTTTTGGTATGTGAATCTAGTGCTTGTGAAATATGCTAGACTGACACTCTGGGAACTGAATTCCTCTGTTTATTCATGGATCATGCACAGGATGCAGTAAGTCTGCTAGACAGCCAAGATTTTGACGTTGCCATGGCATTCCCATAGAACATCATTGCTGCTAGATGTATATCTAGAATTACTCAAATTAGATGATCAAACCAAAATTATCTCTGGGCTTAACTCCATCAAAGCCGCACAGTATTTGCATGACTGGTTTCAAGTGACACAGGGGCTAGTAAAATAGTAAACAACCGAGAGAGCTGGTTACTCTCACAGTATAATCTGAACCAATTAGTTAATGGTCTCAGTCCAAGGAAAGCTGTTTTAAGAACACTGGAAGTGTGGCATGTGAGACTGGAGGAGCCAGAATCCATGGATTTCTGCAAATGATGCAATGTCAGGAAGATATATTGGAGCTAATTTCAAAATTATTATCTCAGGAGCAAAAAGCAGTAAACTGTCAAGCCTGTGATAAAGATATGGCTTTGTCTTGAGCAAAATTGAGTGTAGTTAGAACGTGCCTGTAACTTGTAACATCATTGTTGTAAAAATCCAACATGATTTCTGGGATATGTTTTTAGGAAAAACATATAACATATAGAAATAAGGAAATGATTTAAGCTTTGCACACAGCAATACTGGAATTGGTTTCTTTTTCACATTTCAAGGACATCACATTTTTGAAAGCCTGAGAAAACCTTTGTTTCGGTTCACTGAAGACACAGTTAAGTGTCTTGAGTATCTGCAGTAGGTGCATGCATACAGAACAAATACTGGAGAGATTTTTAACCTTGAGAAGGAAAATAAGAAGATTGCAAATTAATGTTAGACAAATTAACCTTCCAACGAGAAAAGAGATTATGAGAGTAATTACATATTGGAACACACAGATCTGATATCTGAAGATAGCCATCTGTTTTCGTTAGCTATAAAGGGCAACTAGGCCAGGTAGGCTCCTAAGCAAAGTACATCAGTCACAGAGAAGTCATGATTAGATTGTCCCTCAGGTCCAAAGTGATAGCACTTACTTCTACATGTATGAAAATGCCCATTGTTCACAATACTCAGACTAATTTTTAACTTAAAAATTTAGGTAGCTTGAAATACATCACAAAAAGGCACCCCAAACTAATGGACCTGTTCAAATATTCTGTGATGAAAAGAAACAACAGCTTCAGACAAAGAGCCACTGTGGTCTGATTCTATTGCCATTGAAAGGAAAGGAAAGGAAAAACATACATTTCAAACCATTATTTTAGTCATATATTCTTTTACTTTTCTACTCCTGCAAAAAATAAAACTTTAACCTTGAATAGGATGAAAGGAAATGACTTATTTTAAAAGACAGGTCAAAGTAATCTTACATATAGTATTACAATGAATGTAGTTATTAGAAATGAGAGATGAGATAATGCTATTAAACAGTGAGCTTAAATAGGAAATAAACAATTTGCTGACACAGGGCTCTAAATTTCATAGGAGAAATGCTAACTTTCAGCATTAATTACTAGTTCATTTGTAAACAGTGGAAATGGATTATGTACTGAAAGAATAAGTGCTATAATTTGCATGTGAATACACTGTGTTATTTACACATAACAAGGCAGCTGAATCCTTGCTTTAAGCACAAAATTGGTTTAACTGTGGAACCTCTAGCCACACTTCCATAATGATGTTTTATAAATATTTAAGCTTTCAGCTGTTTATTATGTCACTTTTAAGGTCTTTTAAGTATAGTTCACAGAAGAATAAATATCAGAAGTTGGGCATAGGAGTGAAACAATTTCAAGATTATGACATACAGAACAGAAATGTGCAGACACTATAATTTTTAAGGTGTTCGTAAAGAAGTCACCATCAAAAGTCATAAAAAGCAGAATCCTCTGTCTCTTGACAAAGTGGAGAGAGACTGGGATTTTGCAGATTTCTTTGACAGAGATGTACTTTCTTACACAGAGATGCAGTGAGCACTGCTGAGAAAAATCTGCATCAGTGGCAGAAGAATGTTCCTGGATTCATGCATCAGTTAGCTTTCCTATTACAATCCTTTGCTCTTGCTAGGATCTATCCTTTTTGCAAATGGACTGCATGGAAATGGATTCCAATGGAAATGGATCCAAGAATTTATTTCACACAGGAAATCAAGAATCAGAAAAAAAGTGAGAAAATAGTGGTGAGTATCATTTATTTAGACAACCACTTGCCTAGACTGAAACCAATGACTTCAAGGTGAAGGATTGATTGAGAGCCTTTCCTCTGCTCCCCACCACTCCTTCAGTGATATTTAATTAAATGTCCTTTAAACTAAGTTCCTAACTACTAACTTATTCACAGGCAGAAGGCAAGCATAGTCAGGATGGTAAGCAGCTTTACGTTCTATCCTAAGGTTACAGACCAACAAATATAACAATTTCATCTATCTTTGCACTGCATTAATTCAGAGAAAGGCCTTGAGAAACATTGCTGTTAAAGGTCACAACAAAGCAGATTCATTTTATCTATTACTTATCTTGCTTTTTCTGAAACTGTTACCAGGATTTGTCCCTGGTTGCCCAGATTAGTAGAATTCTTCATGTAGTCCATAACGGCTTGCATATTTTCAAGGGCTGACATGTAATTAAGGATTATTTAACAATTCCTAAGGGGAAAAAAATCCCTGTAAGAATTACATCATGGCTAAACTAAATAATCCTTTATTCTTTTCAAGAAGAAAATCACAGAATCACAGAATGATTGAGGTTGGAAGGGAGTCTAGAGATCAGCTAGTCCAACTCCACCTGCTTCAGCAGGGACACCCAGAGCATGGGGCACAGGGGTGGCATCTAGGTGACTTAGGAAGATCTGAAAAGAAGGAGACTCCCCAACCCATCTGGGCAGCCTGTTCTAGGACTCTGTTACACTCACAGTGAAGAAGTTCTTCCTCATATGGAGATGCAACTTCTGGTATTTCAACTTCTACCCATTACCCCTTGGCCTCCAGAAGAGTCTGACCTCATCCTCCCTACATTCTCCTTTCAGGTACATATTGAGATCAGATCTCCTCTCAGTCTTCTCTTCTTTAGGCTAAACAGACCCACCTCACTTAGTCTTTCCTCATAGGATAGATCCTGCAGTCCCTTAAGCATCTTTGTTGCTCTACGCTGGATTCTCTCTAGAAGATCCACAAAATTCCATTGAAAATAAACTCAGCAGTTTGCAGAAAAATAAGACTTGGTTCAAGAAAGTTAATATAAAATATTTGCACAGAAGATTTCCCTTAACTACATTGTACAGCTGAAGTTAATGAGACATCCCAGAGTTGTAGTAGAGGGACATGTAACGTAATAGCAGAAGAAGCTATAAAAATCTTGTGTAATTTAAATTTGATCATGCCTCAGAACATTATCTCTGGAGTTAAAACTCCTTTATGCTTCTATTAACCTACTATATATTAAGATCTTATTTTTGTCTCTAAAAAATTGCGGGCTAAAGAGAAACTATCCTCTAAAAAATGTGCAGTTCAGAAATTCCCCTGATTTAGGATATTGAGAGCAGAGACTACCATTCATCTCACTTAAACTAAGCATCAGAAAGCAAAACGGATATTCTAAACTTGACAGTTAGGATCTTGTATTCACGGAGTGAAACACTTCTGTGGGACCATTCCTCCTATGTATTTTGGTATGAAAACATCACCAGAGTTATCTGCTGAAGATGCACTCTCCTTGATCAGCTGGTGAGCGAAAATGGACAAGTAGTCTAAGATAATCAACCAGCCCTTTTATAGTATCAAGCATTTGTTGGCTCAGCCAAATCTATGTGGAATCAAACCCATTAAGAATGAAGACTTTATTTCAGAGGGAAGTGGTGGGGAGAGCTCCTTTTTTTTTTTTTTTTTTTTTTTTTTTAGCTCAGAAGGTGTCGTAACAAACATAGACTGCTGCAGAGCAAACATAATCTAATTCCCGTTAGAATAAGATCATCTCTTCTACTCATCAGTCATCAGTCCTCATTTAAAATTTTCCGTGATATGTTTTTCCAGTCATAAATTGCCCCCTTTTTAAAGGCCCAAGCTCTATTTCACATCTGAACTGGAACAGCTTTTCCTCTCCCAGCTATTTGATCTTGTACTTTCATCTGCTAAGCTGAAGAACTTGTGTTTCTGATCCTAGTTGAGGTGACCAGAAAATAGCTGAAAAGAAATAATCTCTTAACTTTTTTGGATAACATAGTTCAATTAAACTTTTTGAATCTTTCATTGGGACTCATGCTTTACATCCTTAAATCATTTTCTCTCTTCATGAATCCGATTTATTTTTTCAGCACCCTTCCTCCTTTCTAGACTTTAGATTTTAACATAAATAAGTCATATAGCTTTACTAATCATTTTTTTCTCTGTTCCTGCAACCCAAGTCAATATGAGCCCTCTTGCCCAAAGAAAGAACATAGAGGATTGTAGGGAAGGTCAGCTTCAGAGACTCTACAGATCTTTTGCAGACTCATAAAATTTCTTACCCCATAAATGCAGCACACCCTGTTTTTTAAAGTTGTATGATCTAATAGATCTCTGAACAATTCTACTGTGATTTATTTATGCAGCTAGAGCCCTAAATCTGCAGTGAAGAGGGTTTGAGAGGATTTGGGAGCTGTTGAGTCAAGAGGTGCAACTCTCACTGAAAGATGGAGCACTGGCATCATGAAAACATGCCACAAGTCAACAGTTAAAGCCGTAGATAAAATAACTAACCATGGGCTCTCTTATTTGGAACATAACTAATTTCACCAAATCAGTCACAAGATGCACTGTTAAAATTACTTCTGCTATTTATCACTCTGACAGAAGCACCCAGAAGATGTTTCTCTCTCGTTCCAACAGGGTTAGTTGCAAAAACGCATATTTCTCTGCTGTGAGGTGTGGTGATCCTGTGTGATTACACAGGGTTTCAGCACATACTTACAGTTCAGCAACTTGGCTCCAAATCTTGTCTCTAGCAATGATTTAGAAAAGCTGATTAGATTTTCAGAGAACTTTTCTTGTGTAATACTAATTCTTAATCCTCATTTCCCACCTCTCCCTTGCTCTTTTCTCCTCCTATACAGCTTGTCTATGCTCATGCAGTCAAAAGATTTCTTTCAAAGCTGACAGAAACAAGATTTCTTACTGTACATCAGCTGGGTATAGTAATGTTGATCATGACACTGTAACTCCCTCCTGCCTTGTTATATCTCAACATAACAAGGGCACTCTACTCAGGCTACAATTTTGCAGTTTCTCTGCCTCTTTAAGAGAAGAAAAATTATCACCACTTTCATGGGGCTCTAAACTCCATTTGGTACCACATCTGTTTAATGCAGAATTTATGTTGCAGAATTTATCACTATTCTTCACTGTGACTGTTGTGCTCCTTCCCCAGCTCATCCTGACTTTTCACACAAAACCCATGTTCTGGTGTTAACCACCATGACATCATCTTATCCTGGTAGTTGCTTCCTTGATTTCTTCCCCATCAATAACAATCCTGATGGCTACATCCTGATGGGGAGATAAAGCTAATTGGGCATATACCAGCCAGAAGTTATCTCATGAAAAAAAGAATGACTACAAGAATGAAAAATGAAAATGAAAAGAATATGGAAAGAATGACTACAAGAATCACTACTAGAAAGATTGACTACAAGTCAATCATCTCATAAATATGGGGACAGCCCGAGAGCCCACTGAGCTTTCCTTGCATGGCAGGAGGCTACACTCCAGGATCTCTCCATGAGCAGCTGTGCCTCTCAAGGATACTCCTCGGGGCTGACAGATCCTTGCCACAACAGATTTGTGGTTAGTCACCACAGCATGTTCTCTCTTTTTGAATTTCTATACTTTACTAAACAAAAGTTACTTTGTGCACAAAATCTCCTAGTCATAAATCGCTAATTAGGTCTGGGGCTAGGATTGGATCCAGCCATACCTAGACTCTCAGAAGGACTTTGGAAAGCAAAGGCGACCAATCTGAAACCTGTGACTCAAAAGGAGGGTTTCCTTGGTAATTCTATGGATTACTCTGAACCTCCATGCAGTAAATAATAAGTGACCTTGCCATAGAATCTCGTGAAATCATTGTCTGTATCAATAAAATCTATTCCTTTTTCATAAGTGAAGTGCAGTGTCACTCACTCCCCTGATTCATTCCATAACATTTATCTAGAACAGAAAGTGTTTTTTTCTAGCATCTTATTCTCCAAGAAATAGTGAAAGTACAGCTCTCATACTGCATCTGAGCAAAAAATCAAATTGCAAATATTTCCAGCACAATAGAAATTTTGAAGTATTTACTTTGGAAAACCAAAATGGTCTAATAGAAAGATTTTATTTTAAAAGATGATGGAAACATTAATTGCTAAACATTTTAAACATTAAATTTTCCCGCACTTGGAAAATAACAAGTCTTATTTTTTATAATACTGAGGAAATATAGTATTCAAATTTGAAGTGATGTGTATCACTATGGCTGTTGTTCCCGATACTGCTTCTCTTTAGATGATGCAGCATTTTGCAATGAAATATTCAATACAAGGTCAAAGATGAGACCTTAATGAGAGACATGTCCCTCATGCTGTTCTGGATGTAACATTCCATAAGAAATAGTGCTTTAAGGATTTTTTTTTCTTTTGACATAGATTATTTGAAAATTTAAAGTGTAGGAGAGTATTCTTTGCACAGAAATCTTCCTGGAGTCTATGATGACGTAGCAAGGAAGAGGTAGGCTTGATCTTCTTTCTCTTCTTCATGCACTTTTTTCAGCTATGAAGACTGCATAAAAAGAAAACAAGAGTTAGCAGTGATTGTAATGAAAAAAAATTTTTTAAAAAGGAAAGTGCTATTACCCGAGTCTTAAACGGGTCAAGGAAGATATTTATATCTCGGTTTTGAATAGCCCTTCAAGAGTAGCTCTTAAGCTCACTGGACATGGAAAATTTGGGCCTATCTTGTAGAAGATGTGTTCTTAAGGACTCCCAGTTTCCATGTTTGTCCAATCTTAATTTCACAGTGGATGGTAACATAAAGTGGCTGCTATATTTTCAGTGTAGCTGAGAAGTCACATTCTGGTTGTTGCTCTTTTTGAAGTGTAATCATCTTAATTCATTTGCAAATTGATGGAAAATCATTTTGGTTTTGTTTTGATAACTGTGAGATCAGGCAGGCTGGCCATCATGATCTGAACAATAACTTTTAAATTCAAAAGCTTCTGAAAGTGGTTTCACAAATGTTTCTATCCTCAGAACTCTGTCTATATTATTCTATAGGTACCTAACATATCTGATTAATAGGTCAGTCTAAATTTGTATTTTTTTGCTTTCACTGAAGTCCTGTACATCTACATGACCTAATTCTCCTGAAAGCAGCTGTTTTGAGACATTATATAGTTAGACATTGCATCAGGTCTGTTCAGCAAAACAAATAAAAGTTTGTACTTGAGAATATTTTAATCAGTATATAGCTTTTAAGCATGTACTCAAATTTCAGCTTGAAATATCAGCTTTACTGACTTAGTCAGCTTTACTTTGACTTAAAGTCAAAGTGTGTTGAGTTGCAGATGTGGGACAGGTGACAACAGGATAATGAAATCACATCCAGGTGGGTATAATCTGCAGAGCAAGTTAGAGGGCTAAAATTTATTTAAAAGATCAAGATCTACATGAAGAAGGCTGCCATAAATGCAAAGCAGCATTGTATGTTTAAACCTTGTTAAACCTTTAAGCCTTGTTTTTCAGTACTTTTCAATTGGAAAAATATGCATCTGCATAATTTACAGAAGAAAATGTTAGGGACATTAAAATACATTTTTAAAACGTGCAACTAAAACTAATCCCATGTTGGTCAATGAATGATTATATATCACAAGTTCAAATGATATATCAAAACTCTATAAGGATAGAAGCAGAAAGCTTTATAAGAAGACCAGAGAGAATGATTCCCCTATAAATAAATAGAAGAGACAGATATTTCCAGGTACTTGGTTCAATATAGTTTTATGAGACAACTGAAAATTCTTCTATACAGGAAACATAAGCTGAAGGAGCAACAATATGCCAGTGTAAAATTGTTTGTTTTCATGAATATAAAATATATAAATTCAGAACCACTTAAATGTTCAAAACGGAGATGATTTTCTGAATACAGATGAACATATGTATTTCTTCCCATTTTTCTTGTGCTCTCTTCCATTTTTAATAAGGCTTTTGTTAGTCAGATGTGATAAAAAGCTTAGATCTAACCTCTTGAGGTACAATCCAAAACTCAGGGGAAAAAAATATGAAAGATGAATTTATTTAGTTTCTAAAAAACATAACCACTTTGCCAAGAGCCTCCAGCTGGCAAGACAGAAAAATGTATCTGCCGATTCTGAAATGCCAATTCTGAAATGGCGCCGCAGCAGCTTTTGATGCTGATTACCTGCAGCTGCTCGACTTTTCAGCTCGTATTTTCTAGTCAAAACAATAGTTTCCTGTTGCCGTATTTTTCATATACCTCTTCCAAAATGCATACCAAGTTGCAAAACACACTTGACAATTACTTGTGTGGTTTAAGATGAATATCTATTGTAGCTCTCAGTGGTTTGAGAATATGAGTGAGACGGTCTATATCATTCACAGGACCAGCTGGTATAGCTGTGGGAAATAATAGAAAAGTTTACTTGCAAGCCCTTCTGCTGATGTGAAAAATACACACAGTGATCTTGAAAGTAATTGCTCTCAGCTTAACTTCATTATATTAATCAAAGAGATAGCTGGGGAGAGAGGTTGACTGATGTTTCTGGGCCTGGGGGAGGATGTTGGCTTAAGAAGGTAAGATCCTTAAATCCCAGAGGAGAGAGATAATTGGCTAGAGGAAGCTGCAGGGCTGGGTATGTTTTCATGGGGCTTAGGTGTCCTGAATGTTGATGGAGATGAAATTAAAAAAGAAAAAAAAAATACCTTGATGTTCTGAAAACATGGTGAGTCTTGGCTGGCAAAGGTGGCTGGTGCAGCGTACAGGTGCTCTTGATACCATGGAAAGGAAGCATATGCATGAATTAGACATATGCTGGCTACAGCACATTGGACAGGGCTAGACTCGAGTGAGTGCTGCTCACACAGCTTCTAAGTCTCGGCTTTCTGGGTCCCTCTCCTCCTGGATCTCCTTCTCCCTGCAGCCTGGCAGAGCTTTGGTGCTGTTTGGCAAAGAGGAGACTGTCCTCCCCACACAGCTGATCCTTTGCAGTCTGCACTACCTTCCTGGAAAGGAGGAGTGGAAATAAGAGGAAAACCTGGCTCACTTGCCTTGCATTCAAAGGGGAAAGTGGGAATTTTACAGTTGGCATTTTTTGCCAATAAAGAATATGAGACAGCTGTAATTACTAAGGACACCTGTGTCAGACTACTGTGAGATGCAAATACTATGAGTCTAAATACCTTTCACATGCAGTGGGTGCAGGTGGCTCTTGTTAAAACTGTCCAGTTTCTGTCTGCTTCTAGAGACAGAGAGTATAACTCTTTTCTGTATATACCATAAGAAGAAAGATTATTTAAGCTAAAAAAACAGTAGTGCTGGCAAAAAGAAGCATAATTTAGCAGTGAAAGATTTAGGCTGAACTTCAAGAGAAATTTTTCTTACCATCTGGGCTTATAGATCAGGCATAGCTTTAATGGGATTAGGA
This sequence comes from Nothura maculosa, assembly GCA_032353885.1. Lineage (NCBI taxonomy): Eukaryota > Metazoa > Chordata > Aves > Tinamiformes > Tinamidae > Nothura > Nothura maculosa. The sequence goes on from JAUBOD010000140.1 coordinate 1,646,429, forward strand.
GGATTAAAGAAAATGAAGTATTTTTTGAAAAAGGACCTGCACTACAGCAGGAACAGGATCATACACAGTAGCACTGCTGAGGGAGCTCAGCTTGATGACTGGGGTGGATTCTTACAGGTCTAAATTCCCTGGAGACCTTTAACATGGCCCATATCTAGAGAGGATACTTTGCCTTCTGGATACTGCTTGTTCATTACGAAGACTGTAGAAGGAAGGGCTTTTAAGAGTGACAACCCTTAGTGAGTGTGCCTCTGGTGAGAATTCCTTGCTCTGACAAGAACTGCAACAAGAAAGGAGGAAGAAATCAGAGCTCCCCTAATTTATATCACCCAGGAGGCATTTAAGACTCTAATTTTGTGCAACAGTGCAGGCTTATGCTGGAGAGCAGCATCCAGATATATGAGGGAATAGAGGGGTACCCTGCTTCTGCCTCAAGGATTTCTGTCATACCAAGAGGAGCTTCATCTCTGGCAAGTCAAAAATTTGTTCTGAAGTGGACAGCCTAATCTTTCTCACTTTGTGGAGTGGTATTGACTTCTCATATCTGTGCACAGCCTGTAAATAGTCAATGTTTGGATTAATCTGCTTTGCAACACACCCAGCAGCAGGGACAACTCTTCTTATTTCACACACACACACAAGTAGAGGCTGGTCAAAACTATCTATCTCTGAGTCCACTATGTGTTTCTGAGTGCTTTAAATTCCTGTCCACACAATGAAGCTAATTGCATGTTTGGCATGACCACACCACAAATGAACCTTTAGGGGTTAGCAGCTACCCAGCAGCCCTGTGCGATGCTGCGCAGGGCTGATGCTGTCTCTTCCAAGAACTGGGGAAGCCTTCCACGACTAATAAATTCTGTCAGATTTCCTACCTACTTCAGTCAAGTGGTTCTAAAGAATTTTTGGCTGAATTTCTATAAAAATTCCTCTTCCCCTCCCACACATCCTGATATGTGGCAGGTTTCTTTCTTAATATTTTGTATTTAGAAATTCCTGATGAGGTGCTGTTAACATTGAGCAAGCTGTGCTGCCAGCAGGCACTCCAGGAAGCCTGTGCTGGCAATGAGCTCCTAGTGTCCCTGCTCATCTCCAGCAGGTTTGTGTGCAAGAGGATAGAGAGTGATGAGCTGCTGTTTGTCAGCACAGGTCATATGAGTTCACTTGGACGGAGACTTTGGAGATAGCCTTTGCCATTTTAGCTTTTGTTTGAGCAGACGCTGGAGGAGCAAACAGATGTCTGTAGATGTAAAAGTAGAGAACAGCAGCTCAAAAAGACCTTTGGGAAAGGACATGGGAGTTTGGGTCATTTATAAGACCTGGCAAAATAACTGACATTTGGGAGAGGGATAAAAAAGATGTTTTTTCACGTAAAGGTTTGGCTTCTGCATCTTTTACATGAACTCTGGAGGATTAGGAGATGTTCTTACTGGACGCAGGTTGTCCTTCAGATGCAGGGAGTGCAAAAATTCTGTCTTTGTGCAGGGCTCTACTCTTTTGAAGGAGCCACAACTCAAGACTCTGAAACAGAACCAAACTAGGGAGTGTTACATGTAAATGTGCACACACAGAAACTTGTCCAGGTTTGAGAGGGGGCTTTGCTGTTTATGTCAGCACAGATTTGCAAGGAGAAAGCCGTAGAAAGCAACTGGAAAAGAATAAATGGATTAAACATAATGAAAGAGAGAATAAGAGAAAAAGAAAATTAGATCCCACCCATTCTGTCACTCATTTCTAAATATTTGGTTTCCAGTGAAACAGTCCTCTTTACTTAAACATCTCCATCACTCACTACATAGTGGAGAGATGGATGTTCTTGCAGCTTCCCAGAGGGAGCTCTTATCTGCCTGTGTATATAGCACGGCAGTTAAATAGGAACTCACCAACAGTAAAACTGTAAAAGAAAAGTGGGAAAATATGGAGTAGAAAACAAGGGCAGAAATGAAATAAGCTGGCTAAGGAATATAGCAAGAGACAGGACAGCAATTTCCAGCATACATATATGTATATATGAGATAGTGAAATATGAATGATACAAAGTACACAAGAAGAGAGGAAATCTTCAGTGAGAAGACAGACCACAGAAAAGGTAGCTGCGGAGGAATGGAACAGAACAAAATTTCAGCTTGAAGAAAGTGGAGTAAAACAGAACTGGAAATCTTCTATTTATTATGGAAAGCTATTTTAGACACCACTACCTGAAAGCAACTGCTTTTTCTTGTCAGTATTCTAATTCAAGAGAATCAGAGTTTCTGATTCTTCCTGACCTCTTGTTTGTCTTGGAACAATTTCCTCATATGTTCTGTTATTTGATGCATTTATAGATGACCATCAAGATCTTCTTAGTATAACCATTAAAATGAGAAGTGAAATGTACATACTTTCTATGCAACTGTCTCCAAAGACTAACATCCTTGTTAGTCTCAATACGGGGCTTTTTTTTTTGACTAAGCGTGTTATAAAACATGACAAACAGAACTACAGCTGAATACCAGGTAATTTGGGTCATTTTGCAAATACCAGTTTTAGCTCCAAATCCCTCATCTGTCTCCATTGTGATCCCTCATCAGTTTGTGCCCTGCAAAAGCAATGGAGGCAACAGGCACAAACTGAATCACTGCAAGTTCAGTCTGAACATATGGAAAAAAGATTTTCAATGTGGATGAAACTGAGCATAGGCTGCCCAGAGAGGTTTTGGAGCTCTTCCTTGGAGGTATTCTAAAGCTGTTTGGGCAGGTTCTACGTGCTCTACGTGACCCTGCTTGAGCAGAGGGGCTGGGCTGGATGATCTCTAGATATTTCCAACCTTAATGCTTCCATGGTTGTAGGAAAAGAGAGGAGAAGAACTTGCAGTAGACAGAAGAGAAACTGAAGATTTTAAGTCAGGGAGAGCATGGCTTGGAGTTTACTTTGGGCACTCATTTGAAAAAGGAAATCTAGCTTGCCCAAACTATTTCCTTACTGTACCTTCAGTCAGTCATTAGATCTGAAGCATGGAGAGAAGTGCACTGAGAACAGTCAAAGCCCAGTCCATAGTCCTTTCTTTGTTACTTACTGTAACAGATCTGTCGCATTCATTTAGCTTTTTGTCTTGCTAAAACATTCTAACATCAAGGATGTAAGGACTGCAATATCATTAAAAAAATGGCACTGAACATCATCTGCTACTTAAAAGAAATCTAGCAGTGACATCTTCTCAGACTTTTGAAATAAAAGGTAAAAAGGCTAACAGGATTTATCCTCCAGGACGGCGTTCTAGGCTGTGCAAAGATGTTTGAGTGCACAGATGAATAAGGTGCCTGAGAGATTAGGTTTCTGGGCTCTGGAGGACCAAGATCCTAAAACTGTGTCTTTAATCAGACCTAGACCTGAGAGTCCAACTTCATATTCTCCTTCTAGAAACAAACACTTACCTCGGAGGTTTCTGTTTTCAAGAAAGCTGCTTCAATGACAGTTGTATCTGTCTTGCTCCTTTTGCTTCACTTATGACTTTTCTATGATCGTGAAATATAATCTAGAGTGAGTAAACAAACAAGTTCACATTTGAATTTCAAGCTGCAGCATAGAAAATTTTGTAAGAAAAAGAAGAATAAAGTAATCACACAGAGCCTCACAAATTTTACGAGCACAAGCAAATCAATACCCTTGTGCACCAAAGGCAAAACCCAAGTTTCTTCAGAAAGAATCTCTGATGAGTAAAGGGGTGTAGGCAATAAAGCCACAGAGACTAATTATGAATTCTCTGTGTTGTGCTTCTCACTGATCTCTCAGATAGTTAGTTCACATCATGCAAAGACTTTAGCATCCCAGATCCAGAAGCAAGGAAAGAAAAGATTTAAGACTCAGTCTGACCTGTCTTATCAATGTATAAATGATGAGTAATACCACAGATGTGTCTGGAGCTATAGCAGCACATAACTTGTGCTACTGAGATATTACTTTTTGTTCATATTGTATATACAAACACAAAACCTACTCCCCAAAGGACCTAAAACTTTTGCTAATACTTAAATAAACCACTTCTATGAGGCTTCTGTATATTTGCACCTTATCCTTTTCTTCTTTCCCAGAGTCATGAGAAATGCTTTTATACACAAATGACAAAAGGCAATGTAGACATCTTCCCCGTAGAAATACTGCTTTGGCATTAAGGTATCTATGGAATACCTGCCATTGCAATGTTCCAGGCTATATGTTAACCTTTCTGTGCTTTCTGTGCTTGAAAGGCGACTGGTCTTTTCCCCATCATCAGCAGGTTTTATCATCAGAAAGGGTTTTTCTTGTTGTTGTTTGTTTGTTTCATTCTGTTACAGTCATGGGTGACCAGGGCTTGCTATTCTGAAATTCTTTAAAATTAAAGACACATTGCTATGCACTGCTGTATTGTGTTTCATTTATGAATTCGTAGCACAGACATAAGGGCTGAGACAGGATAAAACCTTTCCCTGCAATGGGAGCATCCTTGCAGAGCAGCAATAAGCTCAGTGAAAGAGCTGAGCTGCCCTAGAGGTCTACCCATGAGAAGGGCAGTCCTCCGCCTTTGAGAAACAGCAGTGTAGTCAGGGCTTCTTTTCTGAGCCTGTTTCGCCTTTTATGAATATTCACAAACATCCTGCTTTTACCTCAGCAATCAACTGCTGTGAGGAAGCCGAACTGCCTCTCTCCAAATGGATGCCAAGCAGCCAGCGCGGCCGCCTCTGCATTCCAGTCATGTTGCCGCCTTGTCGGTGCTGTTCTGCCCATTGCCAATGCACAGGAAGCTGCTTAGGGGGATGTAATTCTGTTTAAAAGTCTGTCACTATGAATTACGGAGGGGAAGAGGCAAATCACAGGGTGTAGCACAGCAGTACTCTGATGCCAAAAAAATCCCAGACCTTTTCAGTGTCAGGAAATAATTTGCGGTGAATATCCAAGTGCCCCTATATCATTTCCTTGAGGCTAGAAATATGCTAATGTCTTGTATACACAAAAATGCACACTGCACATTGCAGGCGTGTTCCAAAAGGGAAGCTGGTGCTTCCGATTTCTGCCACTGCCAAATTTTAATCCTCAGACCCTATATATACAACATAAGTAGACGTGATCCCTTCAGATGCAAGGCAATTGTTTATAAGGATTCCTCTGGTGATAGAGTAGCTGGGTTTTTTTCAGTTTGTTTTCTTCTCTGTACATATTTTTCATCCTGGTTCTCAAAGATGTGTAGTTACATTGTACTCAAGAAGCAAGTTATTTGCGAAATAAAGGAAAATGAGCCTGAGGTGCTTTGAGACTGTAGGTCACATTTAAAATAACGTGTCTGGAAAGCTATTCATCAAAGGCCAGGAGCCTGAAGTGAGCAACTGGTTCAGATACTCTCTAGTGAAATTTAGCAACCTAGAAGAATTTCTATTACTGCTCTGTTATAGACTTGCCAGTGATCCTTGAAATGAAATCATTCTTACTTATATTTTTAGAAAGTTTGATTTGGGAAGTTTGTCCTCAAGGAAAAGATCAGCAGAAGGCCGTCAGTGGAATTGCTTGCAGGGGATGGAAGTCAAGAGTACAAAGTCAGGCAGATACCTTGTGCTGGCTCTCTACAACAGAAAATTTCATTTCAACAAAAGTTTTAGAAAGGGAAAGACCCAAACAACAACCCCTCTCCCTCTTTAATCGAATAGTGGTTAGAACTAAAAGCCAGTTCAAGCAAGTCTGGAGACTGCCAACAAAAGTCAAAGGCCAGGAGTCTATACAGACAAACTCATTAAAAATCCACAAATTCTTCCTAATCCTGGGTCCGACCTAAACATTGGAGTGCTTACAATTTCGAAGCATGACCTGCAAGCTTAGCATAGGAGAAATCTCTCTTTGTTTTAGAAAGGTTAGTTATGGTGGCAGAACCATCACACATTTGCAAGAGCCATAGTATCACTTAAAAGCAGAATATCTTATTTCAAGTAAGCTTGTGCTGTGTGATGCAAGTCAATTTTTAGAAACAGACAGAATGGAGGCTATCATTTTACCTCTTTTTTTTTTTTAAGTGTCAATGTTTAGTTTAATGGAAGCTTTTTGTCTTCACATACATAATAAAAGTGTCTGCTGCCTCCTAATACTCAGTGACGTCTAAATTGGATTGATGTTGAATGATTAAATTAGCCAGGAACAAGTTGCCCTTGAATTGTCTGCGGAGATTCTGTCTACCAACTTGTGTTTTGCCCTTCTCATGTCCTCTCTGTCCAGCCTGAAAAAAACCCCAAACCTGTATTTTACCGTCCAATTTACAAATTAAACAACTTTACCACAGTGCATGCAATGCCTGCCTAATAAGGCTCTGATTAACAGACTGAGTCTGGGCTACTATGGACAAAGAAGAAAAGATAATAGTAAACCTAGCAAAATAGTAAACAAAGGAAAATTTTTTAAAAAAGTGAAAAATGAGCTTCCCAGAAATGATTTAAAAAATGTTATTAAAGTGAACATTTTTCACTTCCTTATATTTTTGAGGGAGATTTTTTTTCCATCAAAAATGCATTTTTTTGTCTGTATGCTCACAGTTTGAGAATTGGGAAATCTGATCGAAGTTCAAAGAATTTTTTCTTTTTAATTTAAGGTTATAAAAAAAGAACCAGAAGTATTTGAACAGACAATTCTATTTAAAACTCCCTTTCTTTACAAATGCACTGACAGGAGAGAATGTGAGGCCTTTGGAGAGCCACTTATTTTATTAACACTTATTTATCCAAAATCATCTGAGAATGTTCTTTTGCTTTTCTTCAGGTATCTACTGAAATCACTTCTCTTAATTACATAACTGAGACTTTTCTTTTAAATTTCTGTTTTCCATTTTAGTTACTTAAAAGCTTTTGTGCCACTTTCTAATTTGGTATAAATTAAGAACTTTTTTTTTTCCAGTGAAATCTGTACTGATCCACAACAGCTAGTGTTTAGTGCCATTCTTTGAGAGATAATTTTGCTCTGTGATTTTTGATTTGATAGGGTTTGAGTCATACCCAAGTGCTTTGGCAAGACTGGTTGCAGCTAAGAAGCTTTATAAATAATTTTATATTAATGTTGTAAGGACCTGAAAACATTAGACTCAAGAAAGTCTGAAAGAGGAAATTATTTTGATTTATGTCTTGAAAAATAATTTTAGGCCTCTGAAAGGCCTAAAATTTCTTTTCTAGAAGCAGAAATTATTCTGCATCTCAGGGACAGTTTGGAGAAAAGTACTGCTGTCTAATTACAAAAGACTAGACTTGAACCATTTTCTACATTTGTTTTAACCACAATCGTTAAACTAAATTAATTTAGCATTGTGCCATTTTATCTTGTTGGAATCTATGTCAAGTGAATAAACAAAAAGGAATTCATTTGTTGTTGTACCTTATTAAAAATTATACTACAGCATTTCATGTGATGCAGAAGTCTCCAATTCATGGGCGTGAGACTGTAGCATTCTATAAAGTTGTAAAATGTTGTAATTTTAGCTTACAGAGCCCATTAACATCTGGGATCTTGTCTCTGGAACACAGATGTGTTTATACTCTATTAAGTCCTTGACAGCTATATCATAGAGCCTGGAGACTGCAGTATACCCCACCGAGATGTGCCAGGTAAAACAGAATGCATGGTTTTGTTCAATCAGTTTTCAAACTGTCTGCTAGATATTCCTCCTCAGCCTGATACTGTGCCTTCAGCAAAACACTGAGGGCATCTATAAAGGCTATTTTCTGCCAGGCAAGAGGTCATTATGCTCCCTCAGTATTCCAAAAATGTAAAGAGAAATGCCCAATGTGAATATCAGGGGATAAGTAGGCAATGAAGAAGGCAATACAAACACAAGGTAATGGAATATTTTACATCTGAATCTTTCTCTCCCCTCTGTCTGTTTCAGGAACGTTATATTCTTGGCTGCACAGCATGTGGCAAACCAAAGATTCTGGAAAGTGGCCTTCAGGCTGCCCAGCACCCTCCTCAGCAAAGGGTCAGAGCCTAGGTCTTACAATGCCTGTTCAAATGCTATCCACCTGTGGTCTGCCAGGTTAAGGGCGAATGTGCTTATTATTCACATCTGCCCTTTGAGAGACTAAGCCAGGACTTGCCCTCCTCCTGCCCCTATCCTCCCCTGGAGCATCCGTAGACAAAAGAGGAGCCTGAGAAGGAGAGATGCATATGCATGCACACCATGTACAGAGAAACCCTGAAATCCAGGAAACAAGCCCTCCTGACTGCCTCAGGGGCCTATTGCTATAAGTGTTATCCTAATGTATCCACAGGAAGGATTTAGGGAAGGATTTAGGGAAGGAGCTACTGCAAGACTTCCTTGCTGACACAGCAAAAGTGGCCATTTGTTGCTTATTCAACATAGGGCACTGAAAAGCTAAAGAGTCTTTTCTATCTGAACCTTCCTGCTGGTCACATAAGGCTGATTTGTGTTTGTCTATACAACCAGCCATGAATTCTTGATTTTATAACTGCAGAGGAGAATGATAGCTATGGATTTTTTACAAGGTTAAATATTTTCACTAATGCAGTCTCTTAAACTATGGCATTTTATATTTAATCATCATATTTAAATATCTTCATACAGGTCATTTGTACAGATTTTCATTACGTTTTCAACGGACTAATGACTGTTATGAGCCTGTGCCCTTCTTATGTAATTTTGCCAACTAAAATGCCAACTGGCACGATTTGATCATTTTCAAATACAAAGGCAGATGTCTGCTTTTTTAGGCAATGGGGCTAGGAACTTATGCTTTATTTCTTTATTTCATTTTTATTTTCTTTTCTGGTGCGTAACAATCCCTTTTCACTTTTGAAATGAAATTTGGCTTCTCTGCTCTTATGAACTCCCTTTCATAAGAAAATAAAAGGCACCAAGTCTGTGTAACTATGGAAGAAAGGTGCCAGGATTTCATTTTCCCTTTTTGTTTCGTTCTACGTGAATATTTTTGTTCATTCTCCTACCACTAAAGAAGTTTCTATTGATGGGAGGTTTATGGAGGCTACTGCTGCTTTTAGGACGATTGATGAGGAGTGCTGTTCATGTGACCTGACTGTATTATTTTATGGATGTTTGGTAGATAGTCATAGTGTATATTTATTCTTTAAGTCAGAACAGTTTTAGCAGTTGTTCCATGAGACCCTTTTCAGTACAAGTCCTGAGCAAATCTGAGCTCACTAGTTGATCGCATTTGCCTCCACCATGCTGGCAGCATTCAATGGCTCTCAGCCTTTGGAGTGTGTGAGGAAATTGAGCCCCTCCTCTGGCCCTGGGAACGGGGATCGTCTGTGAGGAAGCCACGCATGTGCCAGTATCACCTGCAAGTTTTCGTGAATCCGCACAAGCTGTCAGCCCAAATTAAGTGAGGGCCTTACAATACCTTTCCTCCCATCTCATTGCACTGGCCCATGCAATTATCTGTTTTACCTGAGCAGATTGCTTTGTTGGTTATCCTAATGTCATGGCCCATCACAACATGCATCCTAATATCTGTTCCAGCTGTCGAGAAGAAAAGGAAGGGAGATAGAGAGATTAAGGAGGAGCTATAGAGCACCCACAGAGGTGCTTGCAGCACTTGCAAGGGGTCTGTGCTCCCCTTGCACTTGTCCAGATCACCTCCTCCTTCCCCTCAGTTGTTTATTCTGCCCTGTGACCCAGCTTCTGGGATTCATTGCTGTTTCCAGCCATTTCTCCTCCTCCTCCCTTCTCCTCCTCTCCATTAACTTTCACTTCCTTCCTATCAACCCTTCTTGCTCTAGTTTCACTGTAGCACCTTACCTTTACTTTGCCCACAAGCAAAACCAACAGAGGCATTATCTACATGAGGCTTTAGTTAAAACTACTACTAGTATTTCATTTCTTATGTGTAATACAACATACATACAGAAGTGTATGTATTTATACTATTATTTTGACATAAGCAAAAGAAACCAAAAAGCCTGCAGGAACCTCTTTATGTAACCATTCTTCCATTTTCCTTATATCTTTCCCATCCATCATACACAAACATGAATTATAAGTGCTTTGGGACAATGAATGCTTCATTTTGCCTGCCTATTGGCAATAGAAAACTTCTGGATGAGAAGTGAAAAAATAACAATTACTTTTTTTTTTTAATTTATGAGTTAGGAGTGTGGAATTAAGAGTTTGTTTTCTTTAGAAAACAAACATACAGAAGAAAAAAACAGCTCTGCTTTCTGTAACACTTATGCCAAGTCCTCCAGGACTAATTTCAATTTGTGGAAACATCTAATAGAGGGTATTTTTCTTTACCACTTCAAGGAAAAAAAAAGATCATTTTCATAAAGGGACCACTGTTCTGCAATTAGAAAAAAACATATTTTAAAGAGTAAATATATGTAAAAAAAAATCCTGTTGTGAATGGAATACAAGATAAGTTAATCATCTCGTATTCTCTGTCTTTCCTGTCTTGTTCTAAGAACTTCATCTCTCTAGATTAATAACAAGACAAGAGTCAGACATGAGATAATTTACCACATCATTTATTTATACATTTTAATGAAGGAAAGATCATAGAGGCAGAACAGAGCTGAAGTTTGTTGTCAGTTGGGTTGAGAAATGTATATAAATTCCAGGAACAACTTAGAACTGTCACTGTTTTAATTTTAAATGGAAATTATGCAGCTAACAAGTCGTATCCTGTCTTCTCACCACTGTGGATCTGCAAAGCAAGAATCCTAGAGGGCATAATGGGAAATCTCACCAATAATACTTCTGAGAAATGTCTGATGTGTGATTCTCCAGCTTTAGTTTTAACTTCACTGCTAAACTAGTATTAAAAAAAAAGGAAGCCATTTTAAAATGCCTTAAAGATTTCATTTTCTTATTTTGCAATCAATGACTGTGGACCATTATCTTGACTGATATCAGGTCATTGTCATTTCATTGGAAACATATCATCATTCAAGTAGTTGATTAAATACCTGACATCAACAGGATTAGTTCAGAGTAGTGTAATACTCATGGAGAGGAAGGAGTGGGAAGCGGGCGTCAGTGGACAGATTAGACGAGGAATGCTGAAGAGAACATGAAATGTTTCTAACTCTCTACCCACACAGAACAGTAAAACAGTGAAATATGTATATCTTGTGGCTCACTTCCAGCATTGCTTCCTGTTTTACAGTAAATATAGTCCTATAGTGCAGGGCTTAAAGAAGACAGCAAGCAAGCAACTTCCCTAACCAGCAGGCTGATACCCATTGCTCTACTGTTTGGTCACAGGCCCTTTGGATCCTTTTCTGCAGGACACAGCATCCCGGAAGAGCACACAGTCTCTGATACAAACTCTGTCCTGGCAAGAGGTTGGTATGGCCTGGAAGACTTTCAAAGGGAACTGCTCTGAGGCATTCTGTAAGAAGACCTCAGTGTTACAACATAGAGCAGGTGCGACATGAGTCATCCTTTCTCCCTTCATGGCAAAAGGTAGATATCCTTGTAGGTGCAACGTGCAGACCCTTTGAGGTATATGTTTTTGGGACTTCTGTAGGACCTGCCTCTCCAGAAGACAGGAATGCCTGCTTTCTGGACTGCAATTGCACTTATGTAATAATGTGATGTTGAGAATCAGAGTCCTGTCAAAACCAGGGCATTTCTGGACATGTAACGAGGCATAATTCTATAACTCACAAGATCCCTCCAGGGCTATCTGGTATTTTTCAAGATCACAAGCTTAGATGGCACTGTGAGTCTTTGCATTCCTGAGTTCAGGGAGTGTGATGGAGCCAGCCAAGATGTCTGTATCTAAGTGTAGACATGCCCTTTGTAACTAGGGATAAGAAAGCCTTCGGATAGGCAGCATCTGATGAAGCTTTTGAGAATTTAAAGCTGGGTGGTTCAGCTCCTGTGATCTCCTGAGCATAGCCTCCAACATCCTGTAAAGAGTTTACTGAGTACAATATATATTTTTAAAGAGTCTTCTATGACTCTTACCCTCTCCTTGTGGTCTTCCTTTGTATCAAATTACTGCTAATACTAAGATAGGATGTAAATGCAATCTATTAACTTTTAGATGTATAAGTCCAATAACAGATGATGCTATCTATTTTTGTTTCCTCTACAAAGATGCATGTTTAATTCATCTTCTTAGTAATTTCCTTATGTAGTGTTTTAGTGTGCCTTTTTGTTGCTGTTCTCGTTGTTTACTGGAAACCTATTCCATTTCTTTTTTTTTTTTTTTTGTCATTCAGGTGGGAAAGGGAGACATGAAGAAATGAAAATCACTTGTTTTGGTTTAATTATTTCAGGCAGTATCTTCAGCAGGGATCTGGACAAAGTCAACAGAGATCTTGGATCTTGAAATTAAGCCTGTTCATTATTTCCAGTGAAAAAGTTCAGATTAAAAAGGAGCAATTGGAAATCTTTTGTTATACTTGTGACTTATTAGTTTTGTTTTCTTCCCAAATCATCTGTCTCAAGCTTCCCTATTTTACCCAAAATTACCTTTTATGGCCTGCATTTACTTTTCCACATTCATCATCTTCATTTCATGTCATCTTTTCTTTGCTAAATCTCCTGAAATTCTCATCATTGCCTTGTCCCATCTATCACATCATAATTAGACTTAGGAGCCCAAAGCATATATGGTTTTAAATCTCTGCTATGTATTGTGTCAAGGTGTTTTTATTTTTCAAAAACTGCAATGATACCACTCAAAACTACATACAAATAAATGAGCTGAATGCTTTTCCTCCATGTTGCTCCTTATATATGGCAGAAAACTCTCTTGCAAAACTACTTCATAGTCCGTATGCAAGTTCCTGCTCAAAATTTGTCTTGGTTGCAATGCCAAAAGTCTGACAGTCAGACAGCTGGCATGTTGTAACTGCTGCTTTTCATTACTGACTAAATTGTCTCTTATGTATTTTCTCCATCTGTTACTTGTAATTACCTTTTGTCCTGTGTTATTGATCATGGGACAAGCGTAGTCCATTTGCACATAAAGTTCATGGTAGGTTCCTATATCAGTGCTTAGCAGCATCTTATTCCAGCAGAAAGCTTTGTACCAACATTAAAGCAAACTGCAATGGGATAAGAGAGATGTGTGAAGTCCTTGAATATGTGACATTGTTTCTTACAAAGGCGTATGTGAAATGATATACTTATGATCCCTTTTTATCTCTTAATCTGATTGCCATGGTGCTTAGAGGCCCTCTGTGGAAGTAAATAACATTGAAGCTTCTACCAAACCAAAGTTCTTACTCTGAAAAATGAATACTAGTAAATCAAACATCATCTGAAAAAGTGTGAATGCTATATGCCACTGAAATCATGTGTTTCAGTTTTTTCATTACCTCAGATACTGAAGTCTCTTTTTATTCTTATTTCTTCTGCTTTACAGGCAATCATCACACACCTCATTAGGAGACTACCATTTGACAAAGTTATCCCCTATTTGCGTTTAACCCAAAGCAAGCAAATCAGTTAATACTGAAGTGGAATCTGCAATTCTGTTGCTACAGAAATAATCTAGGTTGTTAAGAAGTGATAGCTTCAGAAAGCCTGAGAGTAATGTGTTTATGAAGCACATGGAGTTACACTCTGAAAGCACAGTCAGAGCCAGGGGTCTACGTAAGGGTGAATGAATTCCCTTTGGTGAATCCATGCTGGCTACTCCTGAGCACCTTCTTCTTCTCTATGTGTCTGGAGACAGCTGCTCCATCACTTTTCCGGGGATGGAGGTGAGGCCTGTAATTACTCGATCCTCATTCTTGACTTTTTTGAAGACCGTAGTGACGTTGGCTTTCTTCCAGTCCTCTGGCACCTCCCTCGTTCTCCAGGACCTTTCAAAGATGATGGCGAGCGGCTTGGCTATGACATCTGCCAGTTCCCTCAACACTCTGGGTTGCATCCCATCAGGGCCCATGGATTTGTGGGTGTTGAGCTTCCCTAGATGCTCTCTGACCCACTCTTCCTCTACCCA